>NW_025901622.1:4867-101445 GCF_018835915.1 Vigna umbellata | reverse complement strand
TGTTGGAACAATCGGTACGTTATAGAGTCGCGCAGCGGAATAAAATATTCGGAAGCGTGTTTACTGTCCACAAAATCAAGTTTAATGGTCCGTTTTAGAAAAACAATTTTTTAGAGAGAAATTTATCAAACAGTTGATAATGCGTAAAAGATAAAGAGTGTAGGGAATAAAAATCACACACAATTTTTATCCTGGTTCGATTCAAGAAAATCTACGTCTAGTCGTTAATCACTATAAATAGTGATTAAACCTTTATCACTAAACATTATTTAACAGATTACAAGAAATAGTGAATAAAGCCAGATAAATAACCTTCCCTCGAAACGAACGAAACCGGAAGAAGACACTCTGCCAACTCGAAGAGAACTGCTCCGACTATCGACAAACGAAACACGAGCTTCTCCTATTCACGAGACCGGCAGAGCACCTTGCTAACTCGAGAGAGCTGCTCCGACTATCGACACACGACACGCGAGCCCTCTCCTGTTACTCACGAGCCACAGGAACTTGAACTATAGCTTCTGAGAACTTCCTCTGACAAACAGTATTCTGCAAGAGCTTCTGTACAACGTTACATTCTAATTTCTTCTCCCAAAACAAAATATAGGCCAAGTACACTGAATGCCAAAGGTCAGCTCCCAACTGCCATGAATAGACGATATTGTAAGTGATAATCGATTATTCAAGTCGTTTACAACACGTTTTTCAAAATGGATAATCGATATATGATGTGATAATCTATTATTCCTGTATGACTCTTGTGATAATCGATTATTGCCATTCCATAATCGATTATTACAGTGTGAAAAATGGCAATTTTGTTTTACAAGGTTTACAAGAATTTCCTACTACATTTAATTTCTACAAATTGCTTTAACTAATTTAATATCTTCTTCAACTAAAACTTCTTGTAGCATCATCAAACAACATTTCTTCAAGATTTACCAATACTCCTTATTGTAAACAATCTCCCCCTTTTTGATGATGATCAAAAATTCAATTTTAAAAGCAAGTTTGGCTTACCTGCAAAAAAACATACAAGCTAACAAACAAACAAGGTTAGCACTACCTTGTAATAATTATACTTCTCCCCTTGTATTATTTCTCTCTCCCCCTTTTTTGATCACAAGCAAAAGTAAAATAATGGAAAACACTCCCCCCTCAATTTTTTCTCCCCCCTCAACAAAATAGATTGATGCTGTCAAAACATAAATAAAATTGAAATTTTCATAACATAAAGGCATAATACCTCATATATCTTCCCCTGAATGTATAATCCCCTTTTAAAAACCAAGACTCCAAAAAAATATAAAAAAAAGTTTTTTTTTTTTTTTTTTTGTTTTTTTTTTTTTTAACGAAAACTTAAGATATCGATTATTACTTTAAATAATCGTTATGTGCGAGCCAAATTGTCAAAATTCCAATTTTTTGAGGACGAGATAATCATTATTACCCTTGGTATCGATTATTTACGTTAATTTCCAGAAAACTCAAATTTGGGCCCAATTAATTTCTTCAACTTAGACACATCTAACCTTCATAAATTTATTTCAAAGCTCTTAAAAAATACCATGTAAAAACCATAGATCTTCTTTTCCTTTTGAAAAAATTAAACCTGCAAAACAAAAATGAGTTTTGGTCCCCATAATCTCATTTGGGTCCTTTGAGTGTTAGAGAGACATTTACTTTAGTAACAGGACTCCAAGCAATATTTTCCATTTGGAACATCAAAAATGTTTAATTCTACATTTGTTAGAAGTGTGCCCTTTTTTCATACAATAAAAGCATGTGAAACATTTGGATTTCTATAAGACACAGTTCCTTTTCAAACCCATATAACCCTAGGGTTCTTTTAATTTGGTTCTTACTTTTAAAAACACTTTTGTTTTTTATAAAACCGTTATAACAGTTATAGGCCATTTCAACATTATTATTTCCAGTTGCAACTTCCAAGAAGATTTTTCAGAATTCAAATCAAGCATATGATTCTTACATGAAAGACATTCAACAGATTTTTCAACATTTTGAAGACTCTTCATTTCCAAGTTGCAAATTTTATTTCTCAAACTACTCTCCTCACTAATGCCCTTCTCATATTTAATTCGCAATTCTTTAAATTCCCTTTTTCAAATTTTTATACAACATTCAATTTTTCAGATTCATCACGCAATTCAAGAAAGCTTTTTTGCAAATCAAATTCACTAGATTCAGATTAGAACAACTACCTTTGCTTGCAGTGTCAGTCAACATTAGCTGTCAAACATAAGTTTACTTCTCAACAGAATCACTTGAACTAGAGGTGGTTGATGCATTATCCTCCGACGCAATCGTGACCTTTTTCTTCTTGTGAATTTTCTTTTCTTTTCTTTCTTTAATTCTTTTGTTGCTTGAACAATAAGCTTTCACATGGCCTCTTTCACCACATCCATAACATCTCAAGCTGAAGAGGAAACCTGATAGTCCTTCTTTTCTCAATATTTTGCTTTCAGATATGTATCATGGGCCATCAAGCATAGTTTTCTTGCCATTAGAATCGCTTGAGCGTGAGGAGTTTGATGTAGACATGAATTCGAACAGTCAACTTAGCCTAGCCACATTCGATACTTCATCATGACTGACTCTTAAAAATTCCCACATTTCCTGAGCACTTTTTATAAACAGATCTTGAAGAAATTCATCAAGGGTTAGTGCAGATAAATTATGTTCCTAGCCCTACACATCATATTGTGCTATTCTATTTTCATCCATAGTCCCTGTAAATGGTTTTTCTCACCTGCATATCATTTACAAAAATAGTGGGAACATTGGTCCATTTTATAACAACTTCCCAAATACCCCTGTAATAGACCTCCAAAAATATTTGCATTCTAATTTCCAAAACCATAATTTTTCCCCCGTAAACAAAGAGGTCTATCAATAGAAGCACCCTCCAGCTAAACTGTGTTAGTGACGGCCCATTGTTCGAAAATTTGAAAAAATATCAAAGCAAGCTCTGATACCAATTGTTGGAAACAATCGGTAACCGTTTATAGTGCGCAGGGAATAAAATATTCGGAAAGCGGGTTACGCGTCACAATCAAGTTTATGTCCTTTTAGAAAAACAATTTTCTTAGAGAAATTTATCAAACCGTTGTATGCGTAAAGAAAAGGTGTAGGGAATAGAAAATCACACAACAGCAATTTGTATCCTGCGTCGATTCAAAGAATCTACTACGTCCAGTCCCGTTAATTCACTATAATATGATTAACCTTTTTCAACTAAAAAGTTATTTAACAATACAGAAATAGTGAATAAGCAATAAATACACCTTCCTTTCGAACGACGGGAACGAACCGGAAGAAGAACACTCTGTCAACTTCGAAGAGAACCAGCTTTCCGACTATCGACAAACGAAACACGAGCTTCTCCTATTCACGAGACCAGGCAGAGCACCTTGCTAACTCGAAGAGAGCTTGCTCCGACTATCGACACACGACACGCGATCCTCTCCTGTTCACGAGACCAAGCAAGGGAACTTGAACTATAGCTTCTAAGAACTTCCTCTGACAAACAGTATTCTGCAAGAGCTTCTGTTCAACAACGTTACATTCTAATTTTCTCGCAACACAAATATATAGCCAAGTCACTGAATGTCAAAGGTCGCTCCCACTGTCCAGATAAGCGATTATTGTAAAGTGATAATCGATTATTCAAGCGTTACAGTTTCAGATGTGATAATCGATTATATGATGTGATAATCGATTATTCCTGTATGACTCTGTGATAATCGATTATTGCCATTCCATAATCGATTATTACAGTTAAAAATGTAAGTTTACAAGGTTTACAAGAATTTCCTACTACATTTAATTTCTACAAATTGCTTTTAACTAATTCAATTCGTCTCTTCAACTAAAAAACTTCTTTGTAGCAGCATCACAAAACAAATTTTTTCTTCAGATTTACCTTAACCATACTCCTTATTGGTAACAACTTGTTAGAGCAGTGTATACCATCACAAAGTGCATGTTTCATAGTCTGACTCAAGTGCACTTATCTAAATATTTGAGTCAAAAGTTTTAATTGTATTGGAACGTTTGCTGGTAGCAATTATAAAGTTGCTCTATAAAGTTATCAAATATAAGGTTAATCCATGTCAAGATCATAAGGATCCTATAACTATCCTTATGACAGGATCTCTTGTCATTCTCACTACCTAACCATTCTTCTCTACATGAGTATGAATGATTAGTAAAGTTCAAGATAACTTCACAAAATGTGGCAATCCTCATCTTAAAACACAACATAGTGAAACACGCATTAAATAGGATTTCCTCCCTGGAAATGTCTTACAATTCCTCCATTCATACCTTTGTTTCATTTTATAAACCAAATACAACATAAAGATCACAATTGATATAATAAAATCAGAGAAAATACGTAATAAAAGATGAAAAACAGAAGGTGTATGACGATATTAGAGGTGCACCCAACATTGACCTTCCACGGGCTTGACACCCAACAAGCAAAATTGACACCCAATGTTAGGACCCTTGGAACACCTCTGGATCAATTTTTAGAAACTGGTTGCCCAACGACACAAAATTGATGATCTTATTGACTTTGGTTTCATTATGCAAGTACAGGCTCGCCTAACGAGAACCAAGTCAGAGACCACTGTCAAAGTAGCGCCTAACGCCATTATCCTGCACCCAACGCTCTGGAGCGAAAATGCTCCCAGACTTTGAAAAAAATGAATTAGCACTCAGCGCCATCGCAGAAACCAGAATTTCATTAGGAAAATTTTTCTTGATTTATTGAATCTAATTGGTATTTTTCACTTCTTCTTTAGTTCATATAGATGGAAAATAGTTTCTAACTAGTATCAATTAGACCAATTTCTCAATTTAGAATCCTCTCATTCAATTTCATCATCAACCACAATCCAACAAACCAAACAACATATGACAATACAATTATATCAAATAAAGCATAATTTCTACACTACATTAACAATGATCCAGTAGCATATAACGACACCAAAGTGTCAAGCCATCAACATGCATTGTTCAATTCAAGCCAAGCAAAAACTAGAAAATTAAAGACATAGACTAGCTTTCCTTACATGACAAAATTACTCAAGATAACTCCAAAACGACACACGTATACCTCCAAACTCACAACATGCTCTATTTATATGTAGTTATATGTAGAAACATCATAGAGAATCATACAAAAGACTTAAAAGTCACAGACAAAGGAAACAAGTTTGGATTGAGAAAAAAATGAAAAAACAACTTACTTAGATGGAGAAACTAATTGGATGGTTAGGAAAATCTCGACGCAAGGATCACTTTAGCGGTCTTGAATATTTGAACATATTAGTAGAGGATAAAAATACTAAAATATAAGTCAGAGAACTCTAGAAAAATTGTTTCTAAAGAGATAATGTCTTTTAAAGTAATGAAACTCATTTATGAAATTTTTATTTATACTTAAGTATTTTAATATTAAAATAATTGACTCTCAAAAAAGACAATATCAATTCTAAAATACTATCTTATAGATCCTTACAAAATACATTCATTTTCAAAAATAGAGTTTAAATGAAATTATACTATCAATTAAGTTTCAAACTTAAAAGCATAATATATTTTCTTTCAAATTGTTATTTAGTATTTGTTTTCATTCTAAGTCCTTCAAAGTGTATATTACATTTTCTTTAATATTTAAATGCATTAGAATCAAGCAATCCTTTAAAATAAGTTGTGTTGTTATTCATGGTGGTCGTTCAAATAGATGAACATAACTAAAATGATAGTTTTGATGACACATGGCAAATAATGTGACATGAATATCTTTTACATGTTTGTAACTTATATAGGAACCAATTTTAAATAATGCTTGATGTTAATATTTAATTTTTAAACAATTTTTCTTTATTTTTTCCTTTTATTCAAATAAGATATTTTTGGTATTCTTCTTCATATGCGTTTGTTTGTCCTTTTTCATTTCTTCTTTCTTTTTCTTCCATTTTCCATCATTTTTTCTTTTTTTTTCATCTTCTTAATATATTTTTTATTTTTCAAATCTCAGAAAAATACACTTTAATAACCTCCTAAAGAATAAGAAAGAATGAGGTTAAAAAATATGTCCCTAAAAAAATGATATCACTAACTATTATATCTCCCTAAAAAAAGTTAGAGAAGAGAAAGAAAACGAGAAACTATCGTAAACTACCTAAAAAAAGTTAGAGAAGAAAAAGAAGGACATGAAAGAAGATACTGGAAAATCAAGAAGAAAAATCAATGAAAATGAAGAAAAGAACAAAAAGGGGAAAAGAATAGATGAATATAAAGAAGAAAAAGACGAAAGATAAACAAAATTATTTCAAGATGAAGGAACATTTTATTTAACTATAAATATAATTTTATATTATATATATCATATATATATATATATATATATATATATATATATATATATATAAATATATTGATATATATAATCTTTGTGTTTGAGAGACTGTTTTAAAAGACCTCTTAAAAAAATTATAATAATCATTCAAATTAAAATAATAGGCCATTCTAATTAAAACACAATTATAAACATAATGTATAATTAACAAATGAACACAAACTAACGTATTTTCTTCATTACACAAAGAAAGTCTTTTGTTTTGGAAAGAATAACAATGATAAATTATTATGAAGTTGTTTCTATCCGTTTGGTGAGAAATGGGCAGAAAAGGTTGAAAACAAAGCGCTGAAATGAAAATAGAACTTTCACACACTACCACCACACACCTACGAACATGTTACACATGTAATCTTATTTTTCAACACAATGATTATTAAGTTTTGACACTTAAATATATTTTTATTCTTGAATTCTGATTTTGTTCTTTATATTTTTTCTATTTTTTTTAAATTATTAGTTCTAATCCTTACAAAATGTATGAATCGTAATCTTTGCAAAATATTTTTATTCATTTCTAAAATTTAAAATCCCTAATTGAAAATGTATTAGAACTCTAGTAAACACCATTTTAAATAATTACTTCACTTTTTTCAACACACCAAACATCACATGATATATTAGGATAGAAAAAACAATGATTTTTAATTGAGGAATTAAAAACAAAAAAAAAAATGCACATAAGTTTATGTAATTATGGAGAAAAAGTTTCTTTAAAACCAAACATTAAGTTAAACATATTTCATTAATATTTTCAAATTAGTCCTTTTAGTTTTCAGTTGAAAGTATATATACTATATATATATATATATATATATAAGCTTGAGTGGTGCATGTTGACATACAGGTAATTTTTTTCTTAATTAAAAGAGACATGGAAAATGAAGATCCATATATGATTATGAAAAATTTCTTATTCAGACAACGTATACATGGTCCCTTTGACCAGCAAGGTACGAAGATGCTTGTTTAAGCACTTAAAAAACGACAAACTATTGTTTCAAAGCACTTTGAATGGTCGTGAATCATGCATGCTGATATTATTATTGTCTTGTTGGTTTCAACTCCAACCAAACCCTAACACAGAGAGATTGAAGCCTTTGTAGCAAAGAGAAAAGTAAACCTAGGTTTTGTAGCCCTAACATGTGGATGAAACTGGTTGGCTTGTATTAATATATGATATCCCTAAGCTCTTGGATAAATGTTTTTGCCTCTTTTAAGGAGACATCCACCATGTTTCCTACTAATGTTTACTATTATATTTCAAAGATTCGATCTGTTCATGATTTGGTTATTAGACTATTTACATGTTTAGTTCTCTAACCTTTTTCAAATTATAATTAACACATGTGACTAAAAGTAATTAATAATTGTAGTGATCAATTTTAATATTATATTTAAATTACAAATTATTAATAATTAAAATTATTTTCTATAAATAAAAAAATTATAATTGATTTCTAAGTGATAATTAAAATAGTTTTGTGATAAATTAGTTTCTAAATTGGGTATTCACATTATTATCAAAAAATTTATTATTAAAAAAATAGTCTTTAAATTAGTCTCTAATTATGAAATTTTGTTTCTAATATATTTTTTGTCACTAAAATTGATCATTAGTTTCTATCTTATATATACTTTAATTAACACATACCTCCATTTTTCTAGCATTTAAAACATAAATATGATTTTTTCTCATAATTTTAATCTATAAAAAATTTAATTAATCAAAATTCATATTTTATTTCACTAGTGTAAAAGATATTTTTTATTTAAATTATTTTATCAAATTATAAGTCACCCAATATGAAAAAAAAATAGTACATCTATGTCATACAAACATAAATTGATGTAAAATTTACTTTAAATAATAATATTATAACAGCCAAGATTTAAGATTTGGTAAACTTGACCTAAGAAGGTGCAATTCCTAAAGTAAATAAGGATAATTATGTAGGTTAAATATTAACTTTTTTAAAGTTTGTTTTGTTTCCAATAGTAAATGCGCATTTATTTTTACTTTAAATTGTATTTTTATAATGTAATGAAAAGATATTGTAATGTAACTCAGCAATTACACTATCTCAATATAGACTGTGGTTCTTTTGAGGAATTGTAGTTTATGGTTAGATTGATTACGATTTTAACTCAACCTTAATTAATTTATATTTTTTTATAGTAATTTTAGAAATATCAGTGTTTCAGCATAAACTACATTTTTATTAATTATAGTCTATCCATAATTATTTCATATATTTACATTAATATTTATTTACATGTAGTATTATAAATTTAATATACTTTATAATGACTTTTTATTTTATTTTTTTCATAATGGATTTAATAATAATTTTTTTATTTAATTAATGATAAAATATGTTTCATAACATGGAAAGGACACGCATGTGTATAAGGAGATTACGTATAAAAGCTGTTCATAAAAGGATTAATTATATTATTCACAGTATAGATTTGCATATCCTCAAAATATTTTTTTATGAATAATATGTTTCTTAAAGATTTTCAAGAAAGAGCTCACTGCAGTGTGACATACAGCTGTAGAATGGATTTAATAATGGGATTTACTTGATGAGTAGGATTCTTGCCATAAACTATGAATTTAAATTTAAAATTATTTTTCTTTTTCTCGTCATTTAGGAATAAGTTCATTTGTAAAACCTATCTATAACTTTTATTTATTTTTTAACTTACCCCTAAGTTAATTTTAATTATATTTAACGAAAAAAAACCTCTAATTATTTTTATAAAATATTCAAATCGAAAATTTAACCATAGTTCATGCTTAGTGATACTGATTATTATTATGATAGCAACCATAATATCAAACAAACCATTATTCCTTCAAATTTTTCTCTTAAAATCCTTCATAAAGTTAGATATTTTTTAATTCAATTTCTGTCAAAAAATATTATTTCATTGGGTATCTAAAATTTTTATATTTTTAAATTGAATATATATTATTTGATTTATCATCAACTAGGTTTGCGTGATTGTTACTTTGAATCGTCATTGTTTACCTTGTTTGCACATTAAACAGAAAAATGACATAATTAAGTTTTAAGTCCATCTTAAATTTAAATATTTTTAATTCAGTATATGTTAAAAATATTCTTTGTTCAGTGTAAAAAATTATTTTATTTTTTAATTGTCTCCCTACCATCAACTAGGATAACATGAATGTGTGATTTCGTAATTTGAAACACTACACCACAAATTTGAACTATTAGAAAAATAAAACTCCGAAATCTTGACTATTATTACCAAACTCAATTTTTCATGTCTCTACATTGTTGATTTTATCAAGAGAAAAAAAAATTTCTTAGATCAAATATTTATCTTTTACATAAAAGTTATAATATGTAATTATATTTTATTTTAATATTCTCATTCAAGTTGGAGAATAAATGTTGATGATTTAACTTGTCAATAAATTATGAAAGACATAAGAAGAGTCTTTGTGAATTTATAAACTATTTGATATGCTCATTTATGAATATGAATGAGTCAAGTTGTTTTTGAACAAGTTTACCAAATAAAATGATAGTTAAAGTCTATATTTTTGGATTTCTCATAGATTAGGAGCAAGGTGCATGACAAATTGATTGTTACAAAAAGAATATAATTGTGTCAATTGAAACTTTAAAAATTTTTAGTAATCACTTTAGCTAGATTATTTCATTGTCTATTAAAGATAAACACAATATTATGATTTTGATGAAGACTTGAACATGGTACCTTTTTGACAAACTTTCACGATATTAGAGAATCACTAAGAAAATCACAAAAACTAGTGATTGATTTCCTTATATATGAATATTTGCCCTAGTTTGCATAGCATATGCTGAAAGATGAAATTGTTGTTGGTTAAGAAAATAGACCTTAACTTGAAAAAAATGGTCAAATACATAAGTTTTCCAATTAATCTTTTATATGGTGAATATATTAGGACGAATGAATTGTCTTTCAAGTAACTCTTCTAATTGTTTCTTTAGTTTTATTAGCTTAAAAGGTGACATACTATATAATGTTATATTAATTGGTTTTGTTCTAAGCATAACATTTATTGAGAATTCAATCTTTATTGGTTGACAAACCAGGAATATTATTGAGAAGTCTTTAGGAAAATATTGAACAACTACTATATTTTTCAAATTGTTCTCTTTTGTTTTCATAAAGGATAATAACAAATATTCTTAAATTTCATTCTTTAAAGACTCACTAAGTTAGTAGATGAATTTAAGAAATCCTTATAATTTGAAAATTTTATCAATTTTTCTGCACAATTCTAAAGGACTTCATGAAAAAATAACCAACCTATATCTAAGATAACATCTAATTAAAACAAAGGTAGACAAATTATATTTACAAATAATTTTCTATTTTCAATGAACATAGAACAATCTAGACAAACTTTATTGGAAAATTACAAATTTACTTGTGGGATTCATAACAATTAATCTAGTGTCTAGGAAAGATATTGATAAATCCAAGATGTTGAACACAATCATTAGTTGTGCTTGAGTCATACAGTACATTTAAGTTTTCTAAAAATACTAGAATTTTCTAAAAAGTATTGGTTGAGTTGAGATCTCCATTTGGGCCATTGTAAGGTTTCTCTACGTGTTGTCTCTTTTTATTTGGTTGGGTCCAAAATATATAGATTTATTGTTTTCCAAATCTTTCATAAATCTACACTCGAGAATAAGCATATGAAAATAAAATAAAAAATTCTAATATTCCTACTAGTTTTCTCAATTCAAACCTAAGTTCATTCTCAAACTTTATACACTTCACCCTCTCCTATAGGTAATAAAAGATAGTAGAGTATTTTTCTCCTAAATTCAACTAAACACTGTGAATTAATGGTTCCTTCAAGTCTTTGGTTCCTTAATAAAGTAACAATAGTGTCTCTCATAATTTGTACTGCTTCAGTCAATTCATTCTTCCTCTTATTTCATATGAAATTGCATAAGTTAGTATACAAATCTTATAATGAAAAAATTTCACAGGTCTCACNAACTAGTGTCTAGGAAAGATATTGATAAATCCAAGATGTTGAACACAATCATTAGTTGTGCTTGAGTCATACAGTACATTTAAGTTTTCTAAAAATACTAGAATTTTCTAAAAAGTATTGGTTGAGTTGAGATCTCCATTTGGGCCATTGTAAGGTTTCTCTACGTGTTGTCTCTTTTTATTTGGTTGGGTCCAAAATATATAGATTTATTGTTTTCCAAATCTTTCATAAATCTACACTCGAGAATAAGCATATGAAAATAAAATAAAAAATTCTAATATTCCTACTAGTTTTCTCAATTCAAACCTAAGTTCATTCTCAAACTTTATACACTTCACCCTCTCCTATAGGTAATAAAAGATAGTAGAGTATTTTTCTCCTAAATTCAACTAAACACTGTGAATTAATGGTTCCTTCAAGTCTTTGGTTCCTTAATAAAGTAACAATAGTGTCTCTCATAATTTGTACTGCTTCAGTCAATTCATTCTTCCTCTTATTTCATATGAAATTGCATAAGTTAGTATACAAATCTTATAATGAAAAAATTTCACAGGTCTCACATGAAACATTACTTTGATATTATTTAATGTGACCTTTATTCAGCTCGTTGTTTTGTAGTTAATGAATTGTATTAAAGAATTTTTTTAATTACAAATAAAATTCTCTTTTTATTTTTACTAATCAATTACTCAACTTATAAGTTATGTATTTCTAAAATAAAATATAACACTTTTAATTATTTATTAAATAATTTACACATTTTCATTTCTATATATAAGTATTTCACATGATTCCTAATCGTAAGTATACATTAATACTTACCTATTTTGAGCTATACACATACCAACATATATTTCAATAGTAGGGTTTTAACTTTATTTCATCTTTTTAAAATAGACTAGTCCAAGGACATAATATACGAGTTTATACGATTTAATGTGGCGGTCAATTAAGTATATTATGGACGAACCATTAGAGTGTCACGAGTATTTATCATTGTCTCCTAAAAGTCACAGTATTGTTTTAAGCATCAACTTTCCATTGCATATTTAAAAATGTAACTTGTATCATGATGAAGATCCATCTTCATTTCAAGCGTATGCGATGTTATGGTGATTAAGTAAGCTCAAAAAAGATCCCCACTAGATATTAAGATAACTAAGGTGTTATACTAAAATTCGAACAATAACCTTTTCAATTGCATCTTTTATCATTTTTCATAAAACCTAAATTATGTATATATATACATATATATATATATATATATATATATATATATATAATAATAATAATAATAAGATATTAACTTTTACTATAAGGACAAAACAATAATTTATATTTTAATCTATTAAAACTTTTTTATCTATAATATAAATTAAATCACAAATTTTCATTACTTCTGAATCTATTCATTTTCACTTCAAAGAAACAACACAAACTTTACATCTAAATCCATAGCTCACTCTCCTTAAATTCAAAAGGGAATATATACCGTAATGGTTCACCCTAATGTATAATGATTCATCTACCTTACCAAATTTCAATTCTTGCATAGTTGATATTTAAAATTCAATGTGCAACACATCTCACCAAGATTGAATAGAATAAATTTAGCATTCTAACAAATTAAAAATCAATCCAAGTTGGGAAAAATAAAATGTTATTGATTAATTTGGATTTATGATTTAATTTTAAAAAAATGATATATAGATTTATCTCATTCTTCTTCACTCCTAATCCATTTTTGGTTCCTCTCTACTTCATATTAGATGGCTCTCATCGTTTGTTATTAAATTATAGTCTTACAATTCATCGTTGATTATGTTGATATTCTTTTTGTTTAAGAGAGTAAAATCTTACAACATTAATCTTCTATTGGAGATTACAATAATACACGTTGAATGCTATATACATAAGACTAGAGAAAGAGAAAAATCACAAGACTTTGGCCCGTAAGAATATTCAGATTCTATGGGCTTTCATTAGTATTGAGCAACACATTTAATACAAGCCCATAACATTCGTAGGTAGTGTACATAGCAATATTACTGTTTTATTAGAGTAAAATCTAATGTTTGTTCCTATGCTTTTTTTTTCTTGTACTCACACATACCTGCATGCTGTTATGGAAAGACAGTCATTACAATTATAGAACAACAACAAAAGGGTTAAGTTATTCTCTTTAAAACATTTCTAATTTATTTAGTTAACAATTATAATCAATGTCATTCATTGTCTACCACAAAGTCATCACAAACATCACTAAAATATAAATACTATAATATGACTTTTAGAAAATCAGATTAAGTTCAAACTAAGAGATCAACATTTATCATATATCTCTTCTATGTGTCAGAAATCATATATCCACCTTATTAGATTACATGTATCAATCTCATAAGATAATTTCTTATAAATCTGATTTAATATTAGAAACTTTATCTCCAACTATAGTATAGAAAAAAAATTATCTATTTCTACCATTTATGAGTTTGACTCACTTGAGTTATGGTTGGTATATTGTCTAAATACCATATTAAATGACCATTTTAAATGATTTTATAAATTATAATATATCACTTTTAAGGTGTTCTTTTTAAAAATATACTAGAGAATAATATTATTTGGTTGAGATGTTTTTATTAAGCGATATTCTTTTAAGGATGTTAAAAATTTCATCTTATAAATTGATTTTGTAATATTGAGTTAGACATAAACTCATTTGTTAAAATGATATCAAAGTCATATTAAATAGTTTATCCTAGTCAAGTTCACTATAACTATTGCTCCACTTGCTATCTTAAAAGTCTCATCGTTCAAGGTTAGGAGTGACAAAACTGATTGATTTCACCCATTTTGATTTGGCCTGTTTATACAACATAGGCAGAGAATACAACCCATCCCATCTTATTATGGACTAATGGGTTAGACCGTCTAGCTTCTCCTTTTCCAACACCTCCAACTCATAGTTCTCTCCATTTAACCATTTCTAAATTCCAAATCTAATCTCTTCTCTCAAACACAAATTACACTAAAAAATCCTAATGGAGAGCACTAGAATCAAAATCTCAAATAAGAAAAAGGGAAGAACAGAAATTCACAACACTAAGAATCAAATAAAATGGGCAACACAAAGAAATAAGGTTGAATGATCATGGAAATGGAGGAGCGGCGATTGTAGCTTCCACCCTTAGTCAGGCCAATAGCAGAAGTGGTTGTAGTAGGGTTTGATCATGAAGGCAGCGCGACGCTAATAACATCTTCGGATATGGTGGCCGTCACCTACGTGATCGTCGTCCTCATTAGTGAGCTTGTTGCCTGTGTTGTGCATCGATTCTCCTCACGTTCTTCTTCCCGTCTCACTAGGAGGTCATAGAGCATGAACGATTAAGGCAACGATCATCCCCAACAAGAAGAGAAAAAAAAATTGTACTCCGTGAACACACTTGGGTCATAAGTCATTGTGGGTGACCATCATCGTCGTCAACTCGCTCGTCCCCATTTGCATTCTTCTTGGATTCTTAGTGTGCCTCTTGTTTTCTCCTTCTTGAGTGAAGGTGTTTTTGCTGCTTTGTGTAATGTGAGTGAGTGTATTAACCTAAGCACATAACACAAATAATTTAATGATACAAACCATGATGAGCTAGCTAAATTTTATACACTAAATCAGGAGACGAGCAATGTGTTCTACAACTCAATAGGTTGATTGACTAAATGGGTTGGGTTAATACAGGCTAACAAACTACAAATCTTGACCCAACCCAATTTTTCTCCACGGACTAATAAGTTGATCCGTCAAACCCAACCTTTTTTGTCATCTACTCAAAATGTAAATTAAGACTTAAGTACTAAAATTTGTAACTTGAATATTAGTGTAAACCTTTACTTTTATAAGAAAGACAATCAACTCTCTCATTCAAATATCATTATTTGACCTATGAATTTCTAAAAAATAATAAATGTCAATGTAGACCAACATGTCACCTAAGTGACATATTTGAGTATAAATCTAATTATAATAAATTTTAATTATTTTTTTAAAATAAAAAACCAATTAAAAATCTAAAATTAAAGATTAATGAAGACATAATTATACACTTGTAATTCATTATACACTCCCTTTTCCAGTAGAATACAACACTTTTATACGGCTGAGTTTTTTTTTTTTTTCTGAGTCCTACTTGGTACTCCCTTGACGAAAAGGTGTGGTGAAGTATCATTTCTATTTTCAAAAATAAAATAAAACAAATTGATTATGTAATTCAAGAATCCAAATATTCTTTTTTATGATTAAAATTTCAATGACAAATATGTTTTATTATAAAGAGTGTGTTTGTTACAATGAATAAGTTATTTACTAACCATTAGTTTGATTTATATAAAAATATTTGATACATATATCAAAATAGTTCAATAATCTTTAGCTTTTTTAATTTCTTTCAATTAACACCTTTCTATTTTAATAATTTTTTTTATTATCTTTAATTTCCCTTTTCGTATTTCTTAATCCAATTTTGAGAAATAACTAACCATAGTACTATTTTAAGTATTTTTCAAATTACTTTTCAATTTTGTATGTAATTTAATTAAAACAAATTTAATATTGTAAATTGAAGCAACTACTCTTTCATTACATTCACAGATTGAAAATTGTAGAAAACAAATTCAATGAAACAATAGTTTAAATTAAGAAATTAAAATAAATAAATAATATTAATAATCAAATCCAATAAAAAAGTATATATATTACTTTTAAAAAACAAATAAAAGTAATAAAAAATGTAATTATTTTAAAATGAAAATTATAATTACATAATATATTTTTATCTAACAACACAAATCTTAATTATATGTATAATAAAATTTATATAATTATATTTTTTTTATCAATTTACATTTATTATCTAAATTTATGAGTTCAGAACTTATAAGCTAGTTTCCAACTAAATCATAAACTACCAACTATCTTTTAAAAAGAAACAACTAGATGGGCTTTTGACTTAGAGTTGTTTAAACTTTTTTTAATTTATTTTTTTAAGCTACTGATTTTAAAAAGAAAATAAAATATTCTATCAAAATCTTTTACTAAACTTAAATTAAAAATAAAAAAAAATGTGAATAGTTTATCTTTTCTTAAATTTCTTTCTCCAGATAAAATTGGGATAAATTAATCACTAATAATTAAAAAAAAAATGTAAGAAAAATATCCTTAAGAACTTGAGAGCACAAATAACTCGTATAATAAAAAAAATAAAACCCTACATCTTAATTAGTTTAGTTAATCTTTTTTAATTTTTTTTCTTGTCGAATCCTAGCAAATTGAAATGGTAACGGTGTGATGCCAATGCCATTGGTGTGAACATTTACCACTTCAGTTTCGGTTTCACTTTCTCCTAGCCTATCCCAACTTTCAGGTTCTAGAGTTTAATGGCGGAGCCACCGCAGTCGCCGGTGACGCCGCCGGCAACGACGATAACCGATCTGGACGAGGACTCCATGGTTAACTGCGCCACCTACCTGAGCCTCCGAGACGTTTGCAATTTGGCGATGGCATCCCCTGCTCTCAAACGCCTCGCCTATTCTGATTCCATCTGGCAACGCTTCTTCAGGTCACAATGCCTTCTTTTACATTTCATTCTTTCAATTCGCTTTCTGTTATTGAATTACTGAATTGAAACCGAATGTCGCAGCGAGCAGTGGCATCAACAGTTTCCTTCGCATTGGAGTGGAAACGGAGCTAGGGAGGTCTATCTGGCCAGATACGCCGCGTTGCGACAATTCAAGTTTTTCGATCCCTTCCTTCTGGAGTTTAGTGAGCAGGCTAAGCCTTGCAACCACTTGCTCCTCTGCGAAAATAGTCTTTTCTTCTCACAGGTTGGTTTTTGTATCAAAATTGATTTTGAACGTAATTGATTCAAGGCTTAAGTTAATTACTGGTTTGGTTTTTGCACAACTTTGTCATTCCTTTTAGTTCTTTGTCGTCCAAAATTATCGAGACTAATAAAAACATTCAAGTTTTTTAATGCAATGAAATATATTATAACAGCCTAAATTTATCCCAAATTTAGTAAAAATTCTCGGTAAGTAATGGCTATCTCACCTATGGAGACAAAAAAGAGGTAAAATTCTAGGGATGGGTCAAATACGTAATTCTTTAGGTGCTGATTTGACTAAGGAGCCTCAACATGTCCAAATGGCAAAGATGAATGTTGATACAAATTCACAAAGTGCAGAATGACTTCCTAAAGAGTGGAAAATTCCCACTGATTTGTCTTTGGACAATGTCCTAGGAGATGTTTCAAAAAGAGTATCCACATAAGACAATTAGAACAATTATGCAAGAGTCTAGCTTTTATATCTCAACCAAAATGTCTGTTGAAGATCTTTAATTTAAATGACGAGTATTATTTTTTGGCGTAAGAAGAGTTAAATCAATTTAAAAGGAATGAAATCTGTCAATTAGTCCCCAAAAACCAATAACTTATTGGAACTAAATCGGTGTTTCGAAATAAATTGGATGACACTGGAACTGTCATGAAAAAAACTATAAGGATACTGCTAGCTATAGCATCTTAATAGATTTTAAGCTTTTTCATGGATGTGAAGAGTGTTTTCTTAAATGGTTTTATTAAGGAAGAAGTCTTTGTAGAATAGCCACCTGATTTCATTGATTTTGATCCTCCAAATCACATTTACAAGCTAAAAAAAGGTTCTATGTGGATTGAAGTAAGCACCTAGAGACAGACTTAGTCACTTTCTTATTCAAAATATTTTAACAGAGGTAATGTTGACTCAATTCTATTTGTTAATAAATCTGATAGTGATATGCTTTTTGTCCAAATATATGTTGATGATATCAAAGAATCATAATTTAACTGTGCAAACAAAATTTAAACAGAAGAAAATATCAAAGAATCACAATTTTTTTTTATACAGGTTCGATTATTCTCAAATTAACATTCAATTTAATCCAAGCAACTTTAGCTGGACTTTTTACAAATTCTTGATAAATATCTAATTACAAGATTCTCTTGTGCAACTAGATCAAGAACAAAACAACTTCCTCTTGAAACATACTTCAAGAGAGAAAAGAAAATTACAAGATAATGGATACAATGAATTACCTACAATATCACAGCAAGAATTCAAAATGCAAGAAAAGTAAAGGAGAAATATCACCTGTATTGTCATTGATTTACAATGAAAAATCTATAATATTGAACATTCTCCCTTGATGAATCTTGAGAAAATAAAAATTGATTTTTACTGCACTACATTCTTAGATATCTCACTTTTGCACTTTCTAATTTCTGGAAAAGAAAAATAGTATCTTCAATTTGAGAATTTGAGAGAGGGAGTTCTTTTAAAGATTATCTCCAGTTTTACTTAAATTCAGTTGATTGTATTGAATCTAGATTTGTCTAATTATCTCATTTGGCCCTAGCCCATATTGGTTAGAACCAAAAAAGCTCACAGCACCAAACAAATCCTTTATTGAAAAAACCCACGTGACCAAATATCTATAAAGCCCCTATGGGTTAGGACTAACCATAGATCTTCTTTTAAATTAACTATTTTATTTTTAAGAAGTTTTCTGATTAAGTTAACATATTGGTATATCTGAAGTTGTAACTTAATAATATTCACTAGTCATGCGTTCCATTGTATTAACATCTAGTTTTTATTTTTTTTTTAATTTTATAAAATTGAGTGTTTTTTTATTTTTGATATACGAAAATGTTTATGTTATATTAACTCTATTTTATAGAAACAATTAATTATTTGATTTTTTTATGGATGATTCTTTTAAGAAAAATCCATTTCTTTTTAAACTGAAATGTCCTTATTATATTTTAGATGTAAAATCTAAAAGTAAGTTAAAAGCTTAATTTTATATATAATCTTTTTTAAATAGTTTATCAAAATAAATTCATAAAAACTTTTAAAACACGAAAGAATTAAAAGAAAATATGCTCCAAATATAAGTAATTTCATGGACTTATAAAAAATGACTTATTTTGAACATTTTTTTCTTTTAAAATTACCTTATTTTTAAGTTTAAAAAACTCAACATATATTATATTTTCAACTTTTTAAAATAATGAAATTATGTATCTAAAATATAATTACAATTAAAAAGTTTTTTTGAATAACTTTTTATAAAACTAATATTTATATATTCTTTAGGAATAATACATTAGAAGCAAATATAAATTAACTTTCATATTTCAAAATCTTTGCAAAATAATCATTACACTAATTTCTATCAAAACTACCTCTTTTTTATTAGATAATAAAAAACTACCATTGTGCAATAAAATTCTTAAACTGCAATATTTTTGGGTATTCAACCTTGCAGAAAGATGTTTGGAGTGAACAAGAAAAAAAAGATATCATTAAAATATCATGTGAAAATTGTTGGGTAGAGATTGCAAAGCAAATTGAAGGAAATAATCGAAAAAACATTAAAAATGAACTAATTTAATTTTGGGGGGCTAGCCCCACCCTAACCTTGTCCCAACCCATTTTATGTGTGGCATTGGAGACTAGGGCTTTTAAAAAGCTTTGTATTAAGTGGACTAGAAAAATAAGACTTGATTCTACATGGGGTAGGAGCTCAAAATGACAGCAATAAGGCTTGATTCTACATGGACTAGGAGCTCAAATGACAGCTCTAATTGAACCTAATAAATTATTTGCACATATAAGAAAATTTTCTTAGCTCAAATATAATTATATTTTATCCTAATCGATTATTTTATTATCAGATTAAAAACGCAAGTCTTGACTTATCACAATTTGAGTTGATTATGTAGTAAACTTAATCGATTATTTTGTTTATGAAAATATTTTGTCTTCTTGGAAACATTTTGGGAGATATTTCAAACTTTACAAATATTAAACTACCCTAATAACTATTTGTAGAAACCCTTATGAATATTTGGGGTGAGGACATCATGAAAAACTTCACATCATGAAAAACTTCAGATTTCATGGATCACCAACAAAAATTGTGTACATGCAGAGACTAAAATGAATATTTTCTAGGTTTAAGGATTAAAACACAAAGATTGTGTAGGTATATAATAATGACCAAATGAGTTACTAAATTTGATGTCAAGAGATTTATTTTGCTTTAAATTGGATTTGAAGTAAAGTGATTAATGTTTGTTTTTTTTTATATTCTAAAGGTAAGTTAGTAAAATAAAGTTTATTGGTTTTGTCTATCCAAAGCGCAAGCTACATAGAGTACTCCATTAATTTCTTTGAACCAAATTGATTCCTTAATGTGGAATACATGTGAAAACTTACCTCAAATTATGCTTAGATATTTCTGAGTGAATGTGTAGTAGTAGTTCAAGAATTGAGCATTTTCTGAAGTTTGCTTCTTCACAATTTTGCTCTCTGCTGATTTGTCGGGTGTGGTGTGGTGAGCAGGGTTCACTTGTGAAAATGATGGATTTGGATGGCTATCTGAAAGGAACAACAGATTTTTTCCACACCTTAAGTGATCATAAAGCAAGAATCACCTGTATGAGGTAAATTAGGTAACCTTTGTTGCTGTTACCTTTGTAGTTTTTATATTAGGCTCATTACATGTTTAAATTAATTTCTATCATGACAGCATGTCCATTTCCTTGTAAATTACGTTCTCACTTTCATTCTTTTTAATTCGATGCCATACATACTGTCATTTACATGCTGTTGGTTCAAATCTTTTTCTTTTCTTTATAACTTTTGGTGAATTAGCTTATTTTTTGAGCCTAGAATAAGAGAGAGACTAGGATTTTTAAGAACCAATTTGGTTTTATGCCTGGAAAGTCTATAACAAAAGTTTTTTATTTTCTAATGAAGGTGATGGGTAGTTACTGAAGCATAAAAAGAAACTTATATTTAGTTTTAGGAAAGATATATGATTAAGTGTGAAGGGAAATATTGTCGAGAATTGATAGGGAGTTGGGTTTTAAGGGAGGACAAAGTCCCACAAGGTTAGGTCGACTGCATGAATCACTTGATGCTCTTCAGCTTATAAAAGATGACAGAGATTGTGGAAAACATGATAAAATCAGAAAAGGTGATTTGGACATGTGCATATAAGGGAACTGAAATCACCTGTGAAGAGAGTAGATTGTGGGTTGGGCATTGGAGGAAATTGGTAAGAGGTATCTCACTGTGAATAGTATCCCTTTGATTATGGTCTTCTACAGAACTCACTATTCATTTAGCTGATCACACCTAGTGAGATATGACTGTAGTTGTTAGTAAATTAGCTGTACTTGCTTCATAAAATAATTTGAATGGTTTGTTGGTTAGTAACGATATTCCTAGAATTATTATATGTTATTTTGATTTTCCAAGTTAGATATTTTTCCCTTCTAGAAACTAAATTTCTGTGGAATTTGGGGTGAATTGGCTTAAGCTGAATTAAAATAATCAAACTGCAGGTTGTTTTCCCTTAATGAAGCGACTTCATTATTTCGAGGCAAAACACTGGGGGAAGAGCAAAGTGTTTTAGTTACCTCCAGCTGCGATCACTCCATTCGCCTGTGGTGGAAGGTATCACATAATTTACGACATTCTAGAGACCCCCAAATGTATGTCAAGTCAACGTTGTTATTCCTATTATTCCATATGCTTTGGGTGTTCCCATTAGGAAAGGAGAATGGAGAGTGAGAAATGAAAGGATGGAAATATAACAATTTTCCCTTATAATACTTGATAAAGAAGTTGAATGACGATTTCCGTGGTAAGTAGGTATATCCATCTTTATCTGTATCTGTGCGATCAAAAGTAAAATATATATAAACAAATACTTGAAGTTGTTTTGGATTACAATTCAATTTTCTGTCCCTTGTGTTTTATTTCTAGTATGTACTGTGTTCTACCAATGAACAAAGTACCACAATTTGATCACTTATGCTTGCTCCAAGAAACACTTTTCTTTTTGTCAAATTTTTCTTGGATTCACTTTAGCAAGATGAACCTTGACACTATCGAGGAAAGTTATTCTTATTCTTTTTATCATGTCTATTTTTACAGTGTTTTTCATCTTTTCCTTTGTGTAGGGTTCAAGCTTGAGGTGCTTTAGAGGCCACAACGGTCCTGTTTTGTCACTGTCAAATAAATTATTGGGTGAGGATAGCAGCAAAGTTTTAGCAAGTGGAGGAGAAGATGGTACTGTTCGACTATGGTCTCTTAGCTCGAGTGGTGGACGAGGACAACGTGCTTTGAAGGCTACACTTTATGGGCACGAAAAACCTGTAAATATAATGTCCATTGCTGGGTACGAGTTGATATATTTTGGTTTTCACCGTTACTATGCTTTTCTTTCTTTGATTTTGTGTTAGGGTAGTGAACTATGGGGGTCCAATGTTGGTAAGTTAATCACAGTATTCCAGTAACATGTCATGTCTGTTTTTATGCATTTTATTTTTATTTGCTTAGAACTTAAATTTTTATATAATTGATATGTATCATGTTCAAGGAATTGTAGTTCTTATACCCAGGGGAGGGTTATTGTACTGAGATTCATTTGGATTTACATTTTGTTTATTTATGTCTCACCCTGTAAAATGTACTTTAATTTAGAGATGCATGGTTGGTTTAAGTTGAATACTGAGAATTCTTATAATTTTCACCTGTATGTTCTGCCTGATTAACTTGTAGTGATGCAATTCAACTGTGTAAAGGTGTTCATATTAGTCATCAGCTACAATGATAGATCCTTCATGCCCTCATTTTTCAGGCACAAAACTTCACTTTTGGCGACCATCTCAAGAGATTCTAAGGTAATCCTTATATTCCTGTCTTTTACGTTGTCATGTTAATTTACTTGTGTGTTAATTACCTTTGTTTCCTAAAGGATAAACATAGCATGCATATTGTGTCATAAATTTATCAAAAATGAATATGATAACAGTCAACATGTATGGATACAATGGTATCTGCTTTAAAAACTTAATTGGAAAAAGCTTACCTGAAATACATAACTTAAAATAGTTTTTTTAATATAGAAGTAATCGAGCTAACCAAGATCTTGTGTGTTTTCTTCCTAAGGTGTGATAAGTACCTCCTGTTTGAACTAGTTGAATATTTTCTCTGTCTAGTATGTAAGATACTGGTTTATGAAAGGGAAAAAACTGCAAAGACAAAAATAGTGGAGACTTTTTATTCAAATGCTATTTGATTGCTAGTATATCAAATTCATTCCCTTGGAAAGTTAAACCTTATATTCCAAACCTTTTTTCTTTCTGCTCAAACAGTGCGAAGAAACCTCTATGTTTATCCAACCTTGCTTTATGCTTTTTTTAAGTTGTTGATCAGGATTTGCTAAAATATGATGTCTGTTGGCAATTGAGGTTAGATCTGGTTTGCAATCGATGATTTTATTGTTTAGTTTACTGTAGCAGTTAGAGAAAAAGTGGCGCATTGTTATAGTAACTAAGCTTAGGTTTTAAACCTATAATCCATGTTTTCAGATTTCTTTTTAAGTTGACAGTTTTTAAAATAGATCACACTGTATGGTTCGGTGGTAAATATTGTTTAGTGAATCAAAATAAAACCTTAATAATATTTTTGAAATTTGGCTATTCTTTTACAATATTGGAGCTTTTAAATCTTAATAGGTGAGGGTATGGGATACTGCTACTGCTACATCATCTGCTGTTCGTGCCTCCTGTTGTGTGGGCATGACTTCTGTTCCTGGTACGCCTGTGAACATGAAATGCCATGAATCACTATTATATGTGGCGGCTGGTTCCTCTGTCACTGCAGTTGATTTAAGGACAATGCAGAAAGTTGTCACCGCAGCTATACATCAACCAAAGTTGTGTTCATTTGATGCGGTTCCTTCAAAATATTTAATATGCACAGGTGGTGATGGCAGGTATGATCAGTTACTGTTTCGAGAGAAGAAACTTTGCTGTTGTTGCCAATCGTCAAAATTAGTGAATCACTCTTGTCTCTTTAGTTGTTTGTACTCTGTGAAGATCATGGTGAAACATCATGTTATGTTTTAGTTGGTAGTATTTTCCAATGGATGGCACTGACCACAACTTCAATGCTGCAGGGCAATGCTCTGGGATATTAGGAGAAATCAAGAATCATTAAAGCCAGAGCCTATAGCTGAGTTGGATGGACATTGTGGACCAGTAACTTTACTGTACATGGATTCACACAAAATAGTTACTGGGGGGCCTAAAAATGCTGACGTGAATGTATGGGATGTGGACACGGGTGTACAAACAAATTCCTTGCCTTGCTCTTCAACTGATGGTGCTGGATCTGGCTGTGATGCCATGGCCGTAGAGGGGTGTAGAATTACTACTGCTAGCTCTTTTGAAGATTATTCTGTTGTGTGTTTCAGGGACTTCAACAATGCTACCAATCCTGTTGCAAAACAAGAAAACGAACTGACATCAAAATTTTGGGACTCTATATCTGATGATGACTGAATCTTGGTGGCTCCCAAAATTATATAGATGAATTTAATTTTCTTTTTCAGTTTGGTTAGAAAGTTAGTTTTACACAGAATCTTAGTGTTATGTCTTTCTTTAGTAGGAATTCAGATTGAACTCGGCATGGTATCATCGCATTTGGTTATTTGGTATGTGACCAACTTCTTATATGGACATGACTATATCTAATTCCAATCAGACTCGACATGAACATTTTCTAAGGATGCCAGTTTTGTTTATGGTAACTATTTTTTTTACAATCCAAACAAATGCGTTTTTAAGCCAAACAAATCCTCTTTAAAAATATAAAATTATGAGTTAAGCATAAATAAATATTATTTGGAATTATTTGTGTTTTTCATTTTTAGATTATAGTTGAGAATACACTCCATGACTTCGGTGATGGTTCAAGATAAGAGAAATATAGAAATTCAAGACCTTTTGATGCAAAGTCAAATTGGCCAAACCGGTGAATTACACCATGTATGTTCAGTGTAGTTTGTTGAATTACGACCAGGGAATTACTTTTTTTATTCCACAAGGAATTATTAAATTCGCAAACGAGATTAACATGAGAAAAAAACGGAAGTAATTCACACAAAATGGTTACTTAGTTTTAAAATCTAACATTAATACTCCAAAAATAAACTTTAGTCTTCAAATTGTACGAATAAAAAAAATGTGATTAAATGGCAACACTTTATCAAATGGAATCTCATTTTCCCATCACGTTAAAAAGTAATTTTGAAAATATTTTAGAGAATTAAAAACACACCAGTCCAATTATTTAAAAAAAATGTATTTTCTAAACCAGAAAAAAACTAATAAGAAATTCAATTAATACTAAATTCTGTCTCTCCATCAGACTACTACCTTCAGTCATTCTTCCCAGTCGCTCCCAAAATGGAGCAGTGAAAGTCCACACTTCTGACTCTGCCGTCCTCCACGGTACCATGTGGCCCTCCTCCGCCGTCGGCCTCTGGGCGCTGTGCGTGGTGGTGGTTCTGGCGACTGCGTCCTCCGCCGCACCAATCATCGGCCTAGACTCTTTCCTCAGCCAGCAATCCCGCAGCGACCCTCATGCTTCGAACGACTCCTTCCTCTCCCTGCCTTCCTCCATAAAAAGCCCTCTATCCCTCCTCTCCGACATCTCCCCCTCCTCCCTCCTCTCCCTCTCCCTCCCCATCTCCCTCACCCTCCACCTCCTCGGCGACTTCCCCCCCGACGCCCACTCCCTCCTCTCCGACTTCCTCTCCGCTGCCGCCCCCACCGCCTTCCAAGTCATCACCCCCTTCGACTCCCACCCCCTCTCCCACTCCCTCTTCCTCTCCCATACCCTCCACCTCGACATAACCCCCTCCCGATCCCTCTCCTCACTTTCCTCTCTCCTCACCCAAACCCTAACCTCAAGCATTCGCTCCACCCCTTCCTCTCTCCGTTCCCCTCTCCTCACCATCCCCCACTCCACCGTCGACGACATCATCCAAGATCACTTCCGCAAACAAAACCCCAACCCTAACCCTAACCACGTCCACCTCTACCTCCTCAATCTCCCTCCCCTATCCGATCCCAAACCCTACGCCTACACCTACTCCCCCGGAGAATCCTCCCCCGCCTTCACCAAATGCTCCGGCACCTTCTTCACCTCCGGAGATCGCTACTTCTGGATCGACCTCCGCGCCGGTCCGGTTGACTACGGCCCCGCAATCTCCGGTGATGGCGTCATCCCCCGCGGCGAGTTCCACCCCCTCGCCGCTGTCCACGGCCGTCCCAAATCCAGCAAGGCCTTCGCCGCCGACCTCGCCTCCCTTATCTGGAGCGCCTACAATGTCTTCCTCGCTCCCTCCCTCCGGATACCTGTTCCGTTCGAGAATTCCCTCACCGTCCAGTTCATCCACATCCACAGCGATTTCGATAGCACGGGTAGCTCCGGCCTCGATTGGAAATTGATCGAGAAGAGCTTTAGGTTTGAGACTGATAACAGCAATAATGGATTGCTGTTAGGAGATCAGAGGTTGAGTTTTAAGAATTATGGAATTAGGTTTTCAGAGTGTTCGATTTGCTCGTTTGCTATAGCGAGGTCGATTAATTCGTATACCTCTAGGTTTTTGTTTGATAATTATACTTTGATTGTGAGTGAGTATTTGGATTCGAAACGGTTGCACCAGATTTTGTTAGATTCTGGTGATGAGTTGAGGAAGCTGGCTGGCGTGCCGGAGGAGGATTTTGGTAGGGTTGTGCCTGTGTATGTTTTTGACTTGGATTACACTTCGTTGTTGCTGCTCGACCGGTATCATCAGTCGGTGGCGTTTAAGGACATGGTGATTGCAGTTAGGACGAAGAACACGCAGACTGTGAGTGATTATAGTTGCAATGGAAGGCATGTGTTCACGCAGACCAGGGAGCTTGAGCGCCCGATTGTTGGGTCGATTCTGCAGAGCATGTGGGGGGTGTCGCCGACGCATTTGAATTGGAGCCCTCAGCATAATGAGACTTTGGTGGATTATACATGGAGTATGGGGCAGACGCCTTTTGGACCATTTTCTGAGATGTTGAGTTTGTCCTTTGTGCAGAAGGATGCTGCCAGGAGGAATGTTCTGTTGACGTCGCTGAATTACAGCATAACCAGTGCGATTGATGTTCTTCAGAGCGTCGAGACTCATGGTGGGGCAAAGAATCTGCTGAAGCAGAAGCAGCATGTGGAGTTTGTCCAGAGGTGGAACTTTTTCAAGTACAAGCTGAACAAGGCTGTTTCTGCGATGTCGCATTTGGATTTTGAGAAGGCTCTGTTTTACTTGAGGTCTTCTGATCATGATCTATATGCCATTCATTCCATCGTCTATCACGCCTCGCAGGAAATAGAGGCCTCCCTTGAGTGCTTCGACGATCCTCCCTTTCCATGGGGTTCCGTGTCAGTTTCTGCGTCCGCTTTCCTTGCTCTCTCTTATGTTTATGCAAGACGGGACAAACTTTTCAGGAACAAAAGGAAGCAATTTTGATGCTCTTGCTAGAGGAGGACAGAACGGAAGTTTGTATGATTTTAAGAAAACACAAAAAACAGAACATGTATTCATTGTACAAGAGAGATATGCTGATGGGTTAAGTATTTAGATTCTTAAACTATTTACTCCCAGTTCAACCATACGTTTTCCAACTTTTTTCGTGCTGTGATCGGTATTGTTTTCTTGGGTTCATCTTCCCTCTTCCTTTTCAGTACTGTGACACTAGTTGATCATTGCTATATAGCATATCACTGATATGGGTATTAACAGAACATAAGTAGATTAGACATCCTAGAATTAAATCTGCAGAATTTAAGAGAAATAGGAGCCAGAAGAAAAAATGGACGAGGATATCTATCTAAGACAGAGCCAGTGAAACAGCCTTTTGTAGTTCGTAACAAGGTACATGAAAGAAAAACCCTTTATTTCTTGAAGTAAAACTGCATCAATTTTATAATCTTATGCTTTTTCGTTCCTTGGTTCATGCTAGACTAGTGTTAGCAACCATCTGACCGCAGTACCCCAAATACTGTCCATGCTGCTGTTGATCACCCTCTTGCTTGCAACGTGTCTTTTGCTTTCGAGTTGTCAAGTGTTAATTGATGTTGCATATTCTGGAGAAATTTATATTGTTACTGATGTG
Source organism: Vigna umbellata (assembly GCF_018835915.1). The sequence goes on along the minus strand of NW_025901622.1, from coordinate 72,848 downwards.
TTAGTGATAAGAATTTTGGCTAGCTGTTGCTTAGAAAGTACCGTGTATATCAGTGATCTAATGAATGATTACCTGAATTTCACAAATTCAAAATTCGTACTTGATGTTTGGTTTTTAACTTTGGATTAATAGATTGAATTTTGTTATGCCAGTGCAGAATTGAGGAGTGATCCATTTCATTTGATCAGTGTTTTGATGAACCTAACTGCTTCTATTTTGAATTTATGCACATGGTGCACGGTACTTGTGAGTTATTATTACTTGTAAATGTTAGAAATGTACAGATGATTTAGTGTAGTGTTATTCATATATAAATTGTTTATCACATTCCTAACTTCTCATAATAACTGAATAACAAACTGGTGGAAAAATGGTTTTATAGAAGTTATAGAATCCGGACGGACATTGTACAAAAGGAAGTTACTACTAAGAGAACAAAGTTGTTCATATTTTATATAGGTGTTGTTTATATGCATTTATCAAGTTATTAAATGTCATAAATACAAAAAAAAAAATAACTGATCAAGTTGAGGATTGGTCCCAGGTTGGTCAGGCCGCAAGCTTTGACGCAATGGGAACAGTGATTTTATTTATCTTTCTTAAATATATGAATGGCTCATTGCATTTGTTCCAATAAGGGAAAATTGTATGAAAGTGTAGGACACCTTGTTTATTTACTGTTTAGATTTTTTTTATTTTAAATTAAATTTTTCTCCAAAATATATTGGAACTGGCTGTCTTATGAGCATATTTTTAAAAACAAAATTGTTACCTAACCCCTCAACAGAACGCTTGAAGAAAATGAGAAGAACTGTTTCCATGTTTTTTTGGTTTTTATAACCCGTATATTTGGCACTAATTTTATAAGTTAATGAAATTTAAATGTAAGCCTGATTGTTGTCTTTTAATTTTCTTACTTTTTTCAGAAGTTGAATACAATTGGAAAATTTACAATAAATTTATTATAAACTTCTCTTCCTATAGTGTTTCATACAACACTACTCCCACTGAAATTTACCAATAAGCGAAATCATATATACACGTGGAAACTATCACCAACAATGTGATTCGCGAGTGGAGAGGATTGCATGATAGCACTATTCATTTTGAATTTACAGAAGGTAGAAAGGTAGATGCCATTAGGTGTATTTTGCTCGTTATCTTTTGTTAAAAGTAATCACTTCTATACTTGAGTTTACCTTCACATCTTCATCGCACCTCCAAACTATAGGACATTTTCATTCCAAATTTCTAACTTAGTCAACTTTGGATTTTATTCCATTAAGATTTTGTAAAAAAATTCGTCTCTAACTTTTTCTCACCACTTTTCACACGTGTTATATATTGAGTAATTGCAGAATTTGATTCCTAAAACTCATCGCATGTATTGTTTAAAGGTTATTTGTTTTACGTTCTTCGGACACGTTGCGAAAAGAGTCCAATCCATATAGCAACTACGCCAATGTTAGGATAGCAGAAAATCGCATTACAAATATTCAGAGATTAACACCTAGTCAACAACCCTTGCAAGAACACTAACATCGACAAATAGTGAATCATGATTGGATTAATAGAATATATTATTCACATAAAATTTAAGGCACGTATTAGGAAATTCAATTTAATTTCTGATTTTTTTGTATATAGTCAAGTTAATGTAGCATAATACATCATCACTTAGCTTCATAATTCTAGTATTCTTGAGGGTCATAGTGCTTTTTACAGCCATCTCAGTCACACTTTAGTGTCACTTAATTTCAACCGAACCTAGACTTCAATCCATCAAAAGAATAATCCTAAGTCTACTTCAAACGTTCTGGACAAGTCACTTCATCATTTTTAGATACTTCAAAACCTTAATTACAGTATATCTAATTTCTTGGTATTTGAATTTTTAAGATGATGAAAGCACAATCATGCTTTATTTCTTTGTTGAACCAACTGATGCAAAATATATTTTTTTTTTCTCTACTCATGCAATTTGTGATAAACATATCTTGTTTTTTTTTTCTCTCTAACTATATATGAATCAATACTGACAATATACAACTATGTTTAAGCTGTTGGTTTTACACCAATGCAAACTCTTTTGTCATTGTTTCTGGTATATAATATATATATATACTTGACATAGTCTATCAGAAGCAGAGTGACAAGAGGACATAGTAGGTCAATGCCACAGGCAAGGCCATGAGCATTCCTAGCAAGACCCTGTGACCAAAACAGCAACAGGTGTTGTCATATATATGCAAAGGTTGTCAAAGAAATATGCTAAGAAGTTTTACTGACCCTGTGCTTAAAATTCCTGGGTGGACATTATACTCTCTAGCAAAAACAAAAGGAACAATTCCTTGGGGTAGAGCTGCCTGCACATACAAAACCATTTCATATTAGTGATTATTTTTATTTTCTTAACTTTACATTTCTTTTATGAAAATAAGAGATGACTATTCAAGTTAATTGATAGTATTCACTGTCAAAGGAGTTTAAGTACCACTATAAAATTTTCTCTGATAAAGAGTACAGAAAAGAAAGTAATGATCACCTGAATGATTGCCACTTTGAGCATTCTATCTCTTAATCCAATCACAATGGAGGCTACAGCCATTATAGCAGGCCCAACAAGAAATTTCAGGCCCATTGCCACCATTGTCATCCTTGGCCCACATGCTATGATTCTGTTGTTTGATGCCATAAATAGACCTGTTGAAATTTCATTCAAGGAATGAGGAACAAGGCTTCATTATCCAACTCTTGATTTGTTATTTCATCAGTTCATAACAGGAATCCATTGATCTACTTTCTCTTACCTAAGCTGAAAGTTGCCATGCCTAGACCTCCACTGGCCAATATTTCTATTGACTGGTTAACAACATCTGGCATATCCACTCCCCACCTGCAATAGATTTGTGTAATCATCATTAGTTCTTCCTAAATTGTATGCAGTTATAAAAGAGTTTGTTTTCTATGCATTATTAGTATAATATTGGAATATTGTCTACAAATCAGAAACCATTATTCATATTACTTTTAAGATATTTATTGTAAAAAGGAATAAATTTACCATGGAAATTGCTGAATGGATGAAAATGTAAGAAATTTACATTGTTAATTAGTTAGTCTTAATGATTTCTATTCTAGCAATGTGAATTGGACTTCTTAGTGTGCTTACCTGAAATGTATGCTTGCCCAAATAAGACCTATGAAAGTTGCATAGGTATTAGGATTAATGATTAATTTATTCCCCACTTTCATAAGAATGATCAACATCCTCGTTTTGCTCTGTGTTCTATGTTCTTCTTCTTCTTCTTCTTTTGATTGTATCTCCTGAGAAGTCTCAGATTCTCCTTCATGCAGAAACCAAGAATGGAATAACATACATAAATAAACCCATTTTCAAAAGCAATGTACTAAAACCAAGATAATGCTTTTTACAGCAAAGCTTGTATCTAAATTTTGTTCCATATAATCACTCTATGGTGCATTATTTGTCTTTTAAGATAATAAACACCTTTAATCACAAATTGCAAAGGTGAAATGATTTTCTTTGTGACAAAAACACTCTTATCCAAAGAGTTAAAAATGCAGTCATAAGTTATTAGCGTATTAAGGTGAATGTCAAATATGAAGACAACACTATCAACATGAAGCTCAGACACTTCAATGACAGAACACAGTCCAACTAATTTGATGCATTGACAGTATGATAGTTTGTCAACTTTTAATTACATTTTAGAGGAATAGGTATTCAAATGGAATCTGATTGAGGAGAGAAAGAAAGAAAAGAATAGAAAAAAAAAGAGAAATTTAAAATAGGTTCAGGCCCCACTTTGATTGTCATGGATTACTTCAGTTGACTGAAAAAGAATAATTTATAAATACCTGTATATAATATAAGACATCAAGTGATTAAACAATGAAGAATTTATAAATACATGCAGGAAAATTGGAAGGAGAAAAAAAAATGAAGAATTTAAAGAGAGCTATATACATTTGTTCAAGAACCTGTCCATTTTTCTCATCCCTTTTTATATTCCATTCTTAGCATACTACAGAATCCTCTTTCCCTCAAGAAAATGTAAATGTTCACCTGAGTCTTGTGATGGTGGTGCAACAACAGGCATGGTCCTTGCAGGAATTGCAGCATCCAACTCATGAAGAAACAACAAGAGATTGTACCAGACCATGCTCTGGAGGAAAATAACCTGTGGCAGGAGAAGAGAAGCTTCATCTCTGTACATGGCCTTCATGAGAGGAATTCCAAGGATCAAAGTGTTGGGAAGTGTTGAGAGTGAGAGACCAGTTATGATCCACTTCAAACCCCCCCTGCCCTTGATCTTAATGATTGCTGTGAAGATCAGGAATGCAAGCAATTTCTGAACACAGTCTGCATAAACCAGTTTGAGGCTCATTTTGTAAATGTTGTTGGATGAAATGACTTGGAATGACAGAATAGGGACTGAGAAATTGGCCACAAATTTGTTTATGCCTGAACATTGTTCTGGGGTGAAGAGCTTCCACCACTTGACTGAGATGTAGGCTAGAACCATGGTCACATATAATGGGACAGTGGCAGTGACAACATGGTAGACATCTGCTAAGGAAATCATGATGCCTAACTAACAACTGTTGAAAGATTTAGGACATGATCTACAGCTTATAATATGCTATCCTACATGCTTTTTAGGCTACTTTGCTGATTTTTCAATTACTAGGATAGAATAATCTCACTAGGAGTAGCATAGAATAATCTATTTTACAAGATGCTTCTTCACAGTGACCTATCACCCTTTTCTCTATTCTCTCTCTATTCTTCTCCCCATGCCCTCATGCTTTTCTCAACCAAATATATAACCCTTTTCTCATACACTCATTTCATTTATGTCAATTCATCTATCATTCATTTTTGCAGCACTAAAATACAATCTTGGTTCCATCATCCTTTTCAGTCCTTCAGCATAAAAACTTCCACTTTCATCTTTTACAGTGTCTCTCTGTTAGACCAAATTGGTTTTTCTGTTAGTTTTTGTCACTAATTTTGACAGTTTTGTCACAAAATTCATCTTCTTATAGTATAGATTCTACGACAATGGAAACTGCTGAAGTTTTCATCTTTAAGTCGGCTCTGCTAGATTCTGTAATATAGATTTTAGTCAACATTTTCCATAGTGGAATAATTAATTTCCTTTTGTACATGTCTCTCCTCGTTTTGCAATAAACATCCTTGGTATGATGTTCTATGCTACACGAATTCTTTTATAGTATTTCTTCAAATTGGAATTAATTTTTTCAATTTGTAATTAACAAATAGATTGTTGCATATATTTTATGCTGCAGAAATCTGTGTTTAACCCTGCTGTATAGAGAATCTAATTGATTTTTTTGGGGATATAATGATTTTGTAATAATGCAATGAAAAAGAATAATAACCAATAAATAAAAGTGAGGGCATTTATGTTCACACGAGCTAAAGAAGATAGATTCTGATTTTGATCTTGACATGTCTTTGGATTCATAGATTCTTTTTGCAAAGGTGGCTTACAAATTTGCAAAGATTTACAATTCCATGCTCACCCAAAGTTCATAAATCCTAGTTAGATTGATGGCAAAATCCTGATCCCTTAATTTTGTTCTTTCTTTCTTCCAAAAAATTATATAAAAAGTTTTAGTCCTTATTCAGTGATAAATGATTTTACCAGAATCATTGTACCCCTTTTTCTGTTATAGTATAGTCTTCTTATTTTAGATAAGAAAATATGTAATTTTGATCCAATCCTTACTAATGTTCCTCTTCTTTGTCATATTTTAAATGTTTAAATAGTTTTTTAATGATATCTTGAATGAAAACATTAAATCTAAGGTTCATTTGAGTGAAAATAAATTTAATTAGATTAAATTGTGAATTTTTAAATTATTAATACTGAAATGACATGAAAAAAAGTAAGTTGGTCAATATAGGATATAAAATAAATGAAGGTGCAAATTCTTTTTTCAAAGTATGCAAGTTTAATGATTATATTTTTGTCAATATTATTGATATAACTCTTCAAATAATTATGATAAAAGTTGACAAATTTGTGATATGTTAACAATTTACGATTGAATGATAATGTGTAGACGACTTACTCAAAATATTCATGTGCCATGATATCCATTTATCTTCTATAAAAAGAAAGTTTTGAATGCAGAGAAGAATAAAGAAGTGAATTGTGAGTGAAGTAATGAAAGAAAGAGTTGGTTCAGAACAATGTGAAGAAGAATAATTTCCCAATTTTGATGAAAAGTGTAAGAATATGTGTTCCAGCAGGCAATTTGCTTTTCAGAGTGAGCTTTTATTTCGCCACAAAAAGAGCCATCACCTCTTTCTTTACTTCTCTATCCATCAAAGGTTTTTCTGTAACAGTTCATCACTTTCCATATAATGATATCACAGATAATGAACAACAATGGAGGAACTATCAGTATATGAGAATACCCTTTTTGCTAAAATGTTGCCAACAAGTTTTTTCATGCATATCTTGGAGGATTCTTCAATGTTGCACCCTTGCAGATTTGTCTGAGGGCATAAATCCTCAGAGGAAAGAAAACTTATTGTCTACACAAAGTTCTTATCAGAATGCTTATGAGCCACACAAATCACAACTTCACCATTAATCCACATTTGCAGGCTTTAATGTTTCCAATAAAGTTTTATTTTGCTTATAAAATATTTCATTTAACACCTTTTCAGTTTTAAATTGAAAAATAGAGTCTCAAAACAAAGAAAAAGAGTACATAATGATAATCAACTTAAGTACTATTATATGCATATATTTATACCAAGAATAGTATATATATATATATATATATATATATATATATATATATATATATATATATATATATATATATATATATATATATATATATATATATATATATATATATATATATATCAGTATATTTTAAACACTCATCAGAAAAACAGTATTGAAAATTCAATAGAAAATTCAAACTCATAATATGGATAAATATATATAGTGTTGAAAGAAGAATAAAGAAGAATGGTATGTTTATATATAAACTCCTTTTCTCCATATGACTAACTTTTATTTTAGCTAAATTTATAAATGTGTGTTGAATGAATTATAAATTTTACCAACTATTATACTATTAAATGTCTTCATTTTAAGATCTTTTGCTGGATTTCAAATTTTTATCATACAAAGATTTTATTATATTTTTATATTATATTCATAATTATTTAATTTCAAAAAAATTTAGTCACATATTTATAATTTAATAATTAGAAAAAACATATGTTATACCCTTGTGCTTTTTATATTCTGCATGAGAGGCTTTTGACTATAACCCTACCACTTAGATTATGAATGCTAAAATATTTAGTCTTTTAAAAGCGATTTAATTAATTAAAAGCCATTTTTCTCGCGATTCTGTGTTAAAGAAGTAAGTAAATGCAAGGCTTTGCCTTCTTTTTCTTTGCCTATTTTTTTATTTTCTCTTTTTCCAATATATTTAGGCTTTGGGAGATTCATCAAACCACAAAATAACATTCCTTTCCCTATTTAAAAGCTTAAAAGTTAGGAACTTTGATTTATTTTTGCATCACTTTTTCTTAAGAGATATTTTTTTGTTTGCAGCTCATATAAAAAACCCTCTTTCTTCTAAAAAGAAATCATAACTTCTTTATATATATGTATATATATCGATTTGACATAACTTTTTATTTAATTATTTTCTTAATCATGGTAATTTAATTTTCTTAATATTTATAAAGTCATACTAATTTTGACCCTTATAGTTTTTTTAGTTGGCAGGGAAATATTAATGAAGGTGTTAAGTGGTGCAAAAAAATCCACCTCAAGCCATGTTCCACATAATGATTCCACCACATACATCTACTTGTGCTAGTTAATTGGCACACACATAATAAGAAAAAAAAAAAGTAAAATTGTGTTGTGGTGCAACGACATTTAACAATTGAGTTTTTGAGTTCAAAAAAAAAAATTAAGGAAGAAGTTGATGGACACTAGAGATAAGAAAGAATCTTAAGAAGACAACAATGATTTTCCCAAAGATGAAGAAGACTTTTGTAATTTTTGGAATGACGTTTGCATAAAATGTCATGTAAGAGGAGAACAATATTTAATAACCCTTTTAAATGTTTTCCAATTGGGGTGTCATGTAGGGACATTCAGATTCTACTTGCTTCATGCTTCATTTTATATCCAATATTTTTACCAAATAAGGGTCACATAGAGGGCAAATGAGATTCTCGGTTCTGTGGTGGGGATTTTTTCTTATTTTTTTCAACATATAGTATTCATTTTTTTTAATTACCTGTATTGTTTATTTCTACATGGTGTATATAAAACCCATTTTTGTTGGTTTATCTAACTCTTAGTTCATTATCCTATTTCAAGGAACAACTTTTTTTTTTATCTTAAAATTTATCACATGGGTGTTATTTGTAGGATTTGGATAATGTGACTAACTGAAGTTGAGGTAAACAAAAAGAAAAGAAAAAAGAAATTGTAGTTTCTAAGTGTTCTCATTAGGATTAAGAGACCCTATAAGCATCTTGTATGTCTTTTATTCTATTGGTTGCTTTCTTTTTGGTTTTCTTCAAGTTTTTTCTAATTTGCTTTTGATTGGTTTTTTCGGAGGTATTTCGATACTCAAATTAATTTTTCTTTATTATCTTTATTGATGATAGCTTTATTTATACTTGTATTTGTCTTAACGATATGAGTTCTAGAAAAGGTCAATTCCCTTCATCTTCTTTGGCACAAAGATAATTAATTGATTAAGGTATATTATACTTAATTTAATATGACTTACATTTTAATGGTTCCTTACGTACTTTTGGTTTCGGTCGTCAATGAGATATAACTTATTTTGATTTCAATTCGGTCGAGTGACATCATTAGGGTTAATCATTTCATATATGATGTATTGTTCGCTTTGAAAGAAATATTTAAATTACTTTTAATCTCGATTTCTAAGTGATGTGGAAGGCATGATAAGAAAATAAGCCCCTCCGTCGAGGTTTGAGGGAAATGTTTAGTCATCCTTAATGGAGAATTTAAGGAATCTATGGTTCGTTTGAGAACCTTGGTGTTCAAGGTAGGGGTGTGTGTATGTGTGTGTATGTGTGTGTATGGGGGGGGGGGGGAATTTACCTTCAAAACACTCTCCGACATTCAAGCCAATAAGAGAGTTTGAATTTATGAATATAGTTGTAAGCATGAGTGACTATTGAGTAAGTATTCCTTTTCATATACTATGTTTATAAGATCAATATGGACCATGGACCTATGTTATCATTGAAATAATATTCACCTTAAGTGTAGTTAATAATAACATAATGATACATCGTCATAAATAATAACCATAATACCAAACTATTGAGATTAGTTATGATATGTGGATATCGTTCCAATAGATGTAGGTTTAGGTTGTTTCAAAATGAAAATACATAATGATTCTTTTTGGATCGTGCTATTTAGTATGTCTATTGGATCGGGTAGGGACATGACTAAATTACTTAGCACTAACATAATCAAATGAATCAATATGTGCTCTTGGTGTCGAGTATCTATATTGTTCACTAAGTAAGATCTTTTTATGAATACACATGTAAAGTTAAAATGGATAAGTTTTGTAACTATTATTAATTGTGATTTAGAGATTTATGTGAAGGAAATTTAGAAAAGAAGAAGGTTCGAATGAGTTAAATTTTTTATAGATAATGTGGATGACAAACTTAATTTGGAAAATTGTTAATATTTATGTAACTAAAAGTGTATTGATACAAGTTATATAATATAACAAAATTTTGAATATTTGATATGAAGTCATTGTGCTTTTTCAATCGATCGTTTGAAAAGAATAAATATATATGAAATAAATCTATATAAACAATGTACATTATTGTTAAGTTAGTTTATTCTTTTTTCCTCTCAATCTTTTATAGTCTCCTCCTCAAGCTAAGTAGCACCAAAGCATGAAGATGAGACAATAAAGATTTGATGTATGGAAGTAATGGAATTTAGAGGCTAATGGCTCTTGGTTTTGGTGTTGGAGTGAAGGTATGATGGTGTTTGATAGCTCTTAAAAGAGGTCATGCTAATTCTCAAGGAAGGAGGCTAGAAAAGACCACATGGGATGTTCTAGCCATCACTTTAGAGATAGGTATGATGGCACAATAATTTGACTGTATAACAATATTAATCTCAAAGTGAATTTACATGGGTGAGACACCTTTATAAGTTTAAGTGTAGAAGCAAAACCTTAAAAACATTAACTTTGCTTGGGTAACAAGGCTAAAAATCATATCCACTAAGAGGAGGACATGTGGTTACTATAATCCATTAGTAGAATGACATATAGCCACTACTAAGAGGAAATCATCTCCATTAGGAGAAGGACACTTGGCCACTACTCTCCACCAAAGGAGAACCAATCAAGTCATTGCCTTGCTTCCTAAGGTGGTTTAGGTGGATGTTAACTAAAGTCAACCACAAGAGGCTCTACCTATGAGTCAACTTAGGGAGTTGACTTAGCAAATATTTACAACTTTTTACATCAAACAAGGAAGGATGCTCCAAGACGAAAGACCCAAAAAAGCTTCCAAAACAATCAAGGGTGGTTGGAAAACACTATGCACCAACGACGAAAACTAGAAAGAAAATATTGTGCATTCGTAGACAAATGAAAATGTTTAACTCTTTAACCCTAGAAAGATATATAATGACAAAATGTCATTATATATCTCTTAAACTATATAATTATGATTTCTTTGTGAAGAATATATAACGACAATGTCTCTATTAATCATTGTTGTTTTTCAATTTACACATATAACAACGATCATTTGTAAATTTATCGTTAACATTTTTTCTTGATTACTCTATTGTTACCACTTCATTTATTACTCTGCCAAAGACAAAAACGTTATTATCAATTTTTGCACTAGTGCTTGGATAACTATAATATATATTCTTCTATATATTAAATTATCTATTTTTAAGTATTAATTATGTGGGATTTTATTTTAGTAGATGTTATAAATACAAGATTTAAAATTTTTCCAAAATTCGAATCGAGAATGAATTTTGAGAAATTGCAATCCATATCAATTAATATTTCGGTTTAACTTTCCTAAGTGCTCCATTTAATGTGTTTCTATACCGTGATTGATAAATTTACTTCTGATCTAGATAATTAATTATTGAAAAGGGTAAAAAAAATAATTTATATAAAACTTTGAAGACTAGTCTCATTACTACAAAATTATTAAATAACGATCAATTTTAGTAATTAAAAATTATATTCAAAGACTAATTTTTTAATTAAGGATTAATTTCAAGATCATTTTCTTTGATAACCAAAATATTGATAGTTAATGTTATAGTGACCAATTGAAATACTTATTCATAATAAAAACTATTTTAGTTACTAATTTAGAAACTAATTATCATTTTTTATTCATAATAGAAACTGCTTTAGTTAGCAATAATTTTTAATCTATAAATTAATATATAAATTAGTAACTATAGTCACTAATTATTTTTAATCACTAAAATTAATCATTATTTAAAGATTTTGTCAATGTGTCTAAACTCTAAAAAAACTTAAACAGACGGGTTTAGAGATTTATGAAGTGATACTATATTTTCTCCTATTCTTCTTAATCAAACTTGCTTTGAAGTTTGTAAGTGAGATTACTTGAAACTATAAGCTGGAATCACTTTTACTTATTCCTTCCTCGTAGTTACGGTGAGAAGTTATTAATTTAGTTTACATTTCAAACCTTATATAATAAAAGTCTCTTTAAATAATTCACAAAAAAATATAATAATACTACCCAAAATCATTTTTATTTACTAGAAATTTAATTTCACTTTTTTAATATAATTTTCCAGACATGGATCCAAAATATTTGGTGAAATTCAATATAACAATTACCTATTATCTTATTATATAATGGAGATTATGTTATATGTTCAATTCCTGTTATGAAACTCCGATAAATTAATTATCTTTTAATTAGCAAAGAAGATATTTTGTGTAACATCCAACATACAGTAATAACCATCAATTAGAATTAATTACATTGTATAATCAAGTAGTGCAGTCTTACACTAAAATCATCGTTCAAAAATCGAACGACAATAAGTATAGAGTTGATTTCAATATAATCGAATAAGAAAAGGAGGCAGGATCGAACGGTTTACAAACTTACAATACCGAACGACCACTACAAAACACTAAAATTAAAAAAAAATCAGCTGAACGACCTAAGGCTCGGCCTTAACTTCAATGTCCACCAAGTTCAATAACGTCTTCTAGTAATGCCTCACCTTCTGCTCACATCCACACGGATGATCATTGCAAAGACAGGACAAATGTACAAGGACGAGAGACAACACAAGAAAAAACACAAGGTAAGCTTATGTAATTTAATTCACACATCAACAGATAAAGTAAACATTCCAAACCACACATGAATCTAGTTCAATATACATATATATATATATATATATATATATATATATATATATATATATATATATATAAACATACGAACACTATCTCTAGACGGACCGTCCGGACTGTATGAATCTGTGTAGCTACAGGCGCTCTTGCACCCGGGTGACGTAGTAACTGGGATACACTCAACAGCTGCCACCCGAGGTTAGCCCTATCCAAAGTACCCCTAAGGACTAGGACCTCCTGCCGTTCCCACACATGACCTACCCCCTCTACGTGAGGACGAGTACTCACGGAACATCAGGATGAACTGCCAGCATTAGCATAACCACAGTCATACTTTACCAATTCCAATATTCAATACATGAGTCGTTCCTCCCTGGAACGCTCGTTCAAAATCCATAATCGTATATTCATCACATATAATGTTCACCCTTTATAATCTTTTTCTTTATTCTCATTTTTTTCATTAGTTACAAAGACCTAAAATAACGAACGTTCAACCCTTTTCAGAACGAGGACGAACGTCAATGATACGACCAATGATTCTTCCGTTCGGAACAGGATAAGACCAAGAGAATTACTTTTAGATTTGAGAAGTGGACTGATTAAACTAGGCAATCTGTGACGAATGGTAATTACCATGTGAGTCAGTTAAATGAACTAACTCTCTTGAGTTCAAACCAATACTTAAGAATTAAGTCGAGTATGGAGACCCCTAGGCCGAATCCAATACAAGAAAAAGAATTGAGATGTTAAGAATTATATTTAGAATAGTTCACTTACGGAAATCCAATGTTAGTAAATGACCGAACATGGTAAAAGAAAATATTACTAAAGTTGGACGAACGCTATTTTATCAAGGGTGATTATACAATAGTACGAGCGCTTGGTATAGGACCGAGCACTACATAGGACGGACGCTAGGTGTGGGACAGAGCGTTACTTATTACAACGCTAGGTATAAGACCGAACGTTACTTATTACAAACGCTAGGTGTAAGACCAAACGTTACTTATTCTTAAAGTACAAGATATATATATTATGCTTTGTTTCAAATATCAGGGTACGACTGTGTTAATCCGAACGCTCAATCATAGTATTTTCACATGATGACGTTCGTTCTCGACTAGAGTTCTTTCCAAATGAAAGAATTCCATTTTTAACAGTTTACTAGGGAAACCGAACAGTAAAAGACCGTTCGATGACGAGCGTACAATTTCTTAGAAAGAATTTCATATTAAATTTTTCATCTATTTCTAACTCAACATTTATCACACAGTTCATATCTTATAACTTCATATCAATTATCAATTCATATACTTTATAGGATTCATATTAACAATTCATACTCCACAATAATTATCCATATTCACAATCATACATATCAACCATCATCATACATAACAACCAGCATATACCTCATGCATTAAGTCAATAACGGACGCTCATACAACATACAAGTATCAATTAAATTAAATAAGCTTCCCTTATCTCTAAAGGTTACCGAACGTTCCCAAACGCAGAAACACAACTTCTCTACTACAGGTTCTCCTACCGTCAACGCTCGTTAATCCCAACTACAACAAGTGAACCCCGACACCATCAGATCTACTCATTTTAAGAATGGTGATCAAGGTACGAACTCAGAACTGAGTTGCATGCTTGGAAAACGAACGACAGAGAGCAGGGAAAGACTTACCAATCCAGCTTCACAAACCGAACGGTTTCTCTGGAAGCTCTTGTCACCGTGAGTCCTTCTATGATACCGGAATACTGATCGGAGAAGAGGAAGTGGTTGTGTTCTTAGAGAGAAGGTGGAGAAGTCGTAGACAGAAGAAGGAGAGAAAGGGTTTCTTCAGAAACATGGAAGGAGTGTGCATGCAGAGAGGGAGAAGCGTTTTTCTGAGAATGACTGTTTTGCTTCCAGCGCCGAACGAACGTCCTCTCTCTGGTCGACACGTGCTTTCCACTACTAATTCCTGACTCCTCTCGCCATGACACCTGGCGTCCGTTGTTGAAGTGTCGCGCTCTCCGAGTGACAGCAAACTCCACCGAACGCACGTCATTTCCGAGACCTGACATTTTGTATATATTTTAATCTTGAACTAGTATTATAAATTGAAGAAGCTAACAGATACTAGTGTATAACATATATATAATAGTAAATACGATTATATTAAGCAAGAGGATTATATTAAAAAGATACCCCTAATGAGGGTGATAAAATATATTGATGAACAAGAGAGGACAGAAGTTACAATGAATCCCCAAAAAGGTGATAAGTAACTTGGAACTTTATTATTTGCAATTTGAACCCCCAAGAAGTACTTTATTCTCTCTCACAAGCTCAAACAACAATGCCTGTTGCATAAGACTCAAGTCTACTCATCCTCCATCTAAAAGCGCACAAACCATACATCTTATGTGATGTCTCAGTAAGCATAACAAAGAAAAACTGAACACACACACGTACGTATATACATACACATGTTGTATATCTATTGATGTATAGATATAAATATATATTCCTAGCAAGGCAACCAACAAAGCAGTTGAGAGCGCCAGCATGGCGTGTGAGTCTGCTGACATGAGTGCCATCTCTTGGCTTCATGATGAGACCCTTCTTGTGTGTAATCTTGATGGGAGCACCGGAAGTGTTGAAAGTGGCACCGTTCATGAGAAGGTCCATGTCGGATTGCCACTGCCAGTTCTTCCAGACGTCTGGTGTAGCATTTCTGTGTGTGACCTCCTTTGCAGCGTCGTTGTTGGGAGCAATGAAACGGTTTCCTTGGCTAAGAATAGTAGGCCCTGCGCTTCCACCAATGGCGTACATCATCCAGTGAGTGTAATCGTTGTTAAGAACGTGGAAGAATCCCCATCTGCACCTTGGCATCCTCTGGATCAGTCCCTGCCCGAAATGGTTGAATGCCACTGTTATCTGCATGATCTTGTCCTCCGTGTACGTGTCAGTCGCACCGAACAACATCACATCGTTGTGTCTGGTCATGTGGCAGTTGGAGATGGTGATGGCTGTGGAGCCTTGGATCACATCGATCAGTCCATCGGCAGCGTTAGAGAGAGAAACATGATCGATCCACACGTTGGAGGCTCCGAATAGGGAGATGGCATCACCATCACTCCTCGTTCTCAGTCCAACGTGGTTGTAGGAGTCCCTGATCATGCCACCCTCCTTAGGCACAATGTTCTTAACGCGAATTCCGTGGATGATGACGTTGTTCGCGAACTGTATGGTGAGGCCACCACCGTCCTTGATCTGAACGTTGGCACCACGACCGTCGATGGTCTTGTCGGAGGAAATGAGAAGCTCCTGCTTCAGAGTGATGATCATGCTGCGTTGGAAGATGATCCAAAGTGGACCCTTTTGGGTGACGGCATATCGAAGGGTTCCTGGCTTAGGGTTGACCATGTCCTCGTCGGAGTTATCGGTGACAACGTAAATGGGTCCACCGAGCCCACCCACTGCGCGTCTTCCGAACCCTTTTCCGCATCTGGCCAACCGATACCTGTCGTTGGCCCAGTCTTTGTTGCACCTCCAGCAATTGTCAATGGGGTTGCTGCTGTCACAGCGCCCTCCAACAGGGTTCTTGGCCTCATTCAGTCCCCTCCTTGTTCTGTTTTTCAAGGCACGATGAACGTGGTAATTGAGCTCACCGGTGACCAATTCAGGAGTTGGCACATAGGACTGGAGAGCGATTTCGTGGGCTTCTTCAGCTTGAGCTTTGAGAAAGTCGTCGTATTTAGCAATGCCAGCCTCAAGGCATGGGATGGTGATGGCCAGAGTGACCAACAGGGTGAAGACAACCTTTGCACTACTTCCTCCCATGTTTATTGTTTTCCTCTGTTGATGTTTTTCCTTTTTCTGGTTTTGTGTGACAAGGTTGTCCAAGGTCTTGGGAGATCTCAAAGAACCCAACAAAGACCTTGGCAAGCCTGTGCCAGTTAGAGTAGAGAAGAGATAAGTGTTTGGCTTGTGGCATATTGGTTCGTGAGTTCATCCCTTTTATAGCACACAACTTCTTCACAAAACAACGGTAACCCTTCTATGTTGTGTATGATTCCAAATTTAGAACAAAAAATGTGGCATGCAAATAGTTCTGTTAAGTCTCACCCACAAAACTATGCTATTTTTATATTTGAAAAACAAAAAACAAAACCATTCTTTCTTATTTTTCATCACTTTTATACTAACTTAATTTGATAGATTGTTATCAGCAATAAAACATTAAACTATATCTACAGAACTTTTATTTTATAAGAAAATAAAAACAATTCTTGTTTTTATTACTATTATTATTTTTTATTATTATTATTATTTAATTTCAATGGTTGTTTTCAGATTATATAAATAATATTAATTGATTAAATTTAAATATTAATTACTAGTGATAGAAATTTTTTAAGTTACTATATGTATAATATAATTTTTGTTTCAATAATCCAATGTAAATAAACACAAAATAAGGTACAGCAGCTTAACACAGACAAATAAAAATGGAATCGAGCATATAATTATAATTATTTATAACAATTGGGATACATAACTTGTCCTTTTAATATATATTATCTTCTTAATATATATTTGTCTCAACACCCAATAAAAATAAAAAAATGTATATAAAAAGAATAATAATTAATGATAGATAAAGAAAAAATAAATAAATAAATTTTCTTAATATATATATATATATATATATAATTTTCAACTTTAATTTAGTTCAAGAATTCAATAATGTTATTCATATCTTTATTCTTCTTTGTTTTTTATATTCGACACTAAAAATATATTTTTGAAATCTTTAGATAAAGATATGATTTTTTAATATTGTAATAATTTAAATCAATATTAAGCAATATTCATAATGATAATTAGAAATAATATTTTGATATTATACTTAATTTACTGTGTTAATTTATTTTTAAAATAAATATATGATCCAAAAAATTATAAGTTTCTGAATATAATTATAATCAATTTCTTACAAATTATAATCAATTTCTTACATATTATATGATTTTTTTAAAATATGTTACAATCAAGACAATTTATTTACCTATTTTGTTCCTCATCAATTAATTTACAATTAAAATAAGATTATCTGTAATATGTATATATAAATATGCACTCTATCATAAAAATAAATAAACAGAAAAGCACGTCAAAATAATAGAAACATAAGAAGAGAGAAAGAAAATATAAAAAAGAATAAGCTCTCACGTAAAAGGGGATTTGAACCATTATTAAGTAAGAAATAATTACAGTACCATTAGAAGGTGTAAGAACCTAAAATATATATATATATATATATATATATATTAAAAGAAGCTGAATTCATTTTTTTAAAATTGTTCCTCTCTCTAGAAAGCTTCTTCTTCTTCCTCTGACTTCTCTCTAGATTCCCAACACCTTGAACCATAGGAATTTGATTTTGGTGCTACCCAAGCGTCCGCGGAGTAGAGGGCTTCATTTCTATCAAACGTCTGCTTCTTTCCGATCGGGGCAGGTTGAGTTTTTGTGCTGTGGGCAGTTGCAATAGTTGTGCTTGGAGAAACCCGAGTAAGGAGAGCTATATTCTTTTCTATGGGTTGTATGAACTATACATGTGCTGAAATCTGTAATATTCTGTTGTTTGATGAATAAGTTTGTGTTTAGAGTGATCTTGTTTTGTATGGATCTGTATGAGTGAATGTGGAACTGAAAATTTCTGTTGTAACTGGGTCTAAGTACATCAAAAGTCGAATTTCGTGGTTGCTGTCAACTGGTATGGGGCTGGACGCCATCTGGTTCGCGCCCAGCGCCTCTACCGGGGCGCCCAGGCGCGAGGTCTTCGCAAAAAGTGGCTTTGTCTTTGTTTTTGATAGTTTTTGGGATTCCGGATGTCCGTTTTGGACGTTCCTTAGGTCATTTTGGAGGCTTTGAACCTGTCTGGAACTGTTGGTGATGGTTTCAAAGCCATTTCTTTATCTAAGTATGAGTTACGGGGTTTTGTGTTGTTTAGTGGTTCTCTTGGGACTGTTATTGTCTGGTAATGTGTATTGGATTTATTAATGTTGTTTGCTTAACATATTGTCATGTACGGTTATGTATGAGACTTGGGTGGTTGGAAAGAACATGGTTGTGAACTATAATGATGTGATTTATGTGGGAAGTATGTGAATGTATGAGATATGTTGGATTCACTATGATAATATGATGGTATCTGGTTAGTTCGGACGAGTCGGTTTATAAAGTAACAAGTCTTGTGATGTTAGTTTACCATGTTTGGGTGACTTTTGCATGTCGTGTGAGGTTGTATAACATGCTTTTTATATCTAGCTCACCCTTGCTTGTTTGTGTTGCTTGTGTATGTTTCTTTTGCGATGGTCACCCACTTGGGTGGGAGCAGATGGCGAGGATGATACTTTGGAAACAGCTTTGATGGAGACGATAGCGCTGCATCTCAGAATGTTAGCTTTTATTTGCTAGCTTTGAAAAACTTTTATGTTTTTAAAGTTTTAAATTCTCTGTAATTTTCAGAGAGAAACTCTAACATTCTAAGGATGATTATAATCCTTAATTACTCTATGATTATAATTCTTAATTACTCTTGACTGCTTTCCTATATTATGAAATGATGACATCTTTATTATCTCATTTTTTTATTTGATTTGGGTATTATATTCACAAATGCCACGTAACAAATACATAGGATTAAATTAGCTTTTTGTATTTTATAAAATTAATCACCTACCTATATAAAAAATAATGTTTTTTACCCTTAATATATAGAAAATATATTAATTTAGTTGTGACATTCACTTTCTTATCAAATTAGTATATTCAATAGTTAATAAATGTAATAATTTAATTTTGATAATTATTTTTTATTGTTAGTTTAAATATATTATTCGAATTAATATCAAACTAAATTACAATATTTAGAGTTTTATAAGTGCTAAAACAATTTATATATATATATATATATATATATATATAGATATAGATATAGATATAGATATAGATAGATAGATAGGACCATTCTTTCACCCGAAATTTTTTTAGCAAAAAATAATATGAATTTAAGTTTTAAAAGATAATTAGGAGTATAATTTAAATTTTTGAGATAGATACTATATTAAAAAAGTTTTTTTTCTCTTTTTGTCTCATGCGTAATTGTATGCAATTTTTACAATTTATAAAAGTTTTCATACTAACATTTAAACAGTGTTTGGATTGTGTTGAGGATTTGAGAAAGAATAAGTAAATGAATTTGAGAAAATGGATGATGGATTATGAAATTATTTGGATTAAGAGATTTAAGTAAAAATTTAATGAAAATTTGTGTATGATGTGATTAATATGATAGATTTCCAAAATATTTAAATAGATAAAGTTAAATAATTATTAATTTCTTTTTAAGAATAAATATGATATAAATGTAAATATAATAATATAAATTATGAAATCTAGAGACATGTGATAAACAGTAATATTTTACAAAAAAAAATTATTTTTACCAAAAAAAAATTATTTTTTGGAACATTCTTATTTTCTTAACATCTCAAAAAGTAATTTTTAAATATTAAAAAAAATTGAGAAACATTTGTAAGAGTTTAAAAAAGTAAAAATATATTTTAGTATGTATGATTTTTAGAACATATTTGTATTTTTCTAATACCTTAGAAAATACATTATGAAACATAAATATATAATATTATTTTGAAAGTACTTCATGGAGTGTAATGAATATAAAAATAGTATTTTTTACAGCTTTTTTATAAGAGTGTGTGCAAATAGCAAGAGCTAAGGAGTAATATGTTAAAATACTAAACGGGTTTAGGATGTTGAAAGCCCAGGAAAAAGAAAAATCAACCCAACTAATTATCCACTTAAATAATATGTTTAACTCTCACCCAATTAATTAATTTTAAGTCTTTCTTATACTTTAATATAGCTTTAATTAACTGTCCCGCAGATATGATCCGATCCCTAAATTTTTTATTATCCAAACTTTTAATTCTTATTATATATATATTTTTTAAATTTTATTGTAATTTATTCACAAATTATTAATTATTTAGTTTACTAATATTGTTCTTAATTAATTACTATTACCTTTTTAAACTACTTTACTGGAAAGAATATAATTTCGATGCAATTCTTAAAGTTATCAATTAATATACTAAGAAAAAAAGATAAAACATCTATTTATGTAATTTTTGTGAATAAATAAAATTAGAAAAAAATGGCGCTACACTGTGTTTGAATTTTAGTTAATTCAAACTTTTAAACTATACCTTAGATTTGTTTTTTTTTTTAATTCAGAAAAAAAATCCTAAAAATTTATTTAATTTCAAAAATATAATAATAAATTTAATTAAACTTAATTTTTGACTGAAATTAAAAAAATAATAGCTTATTAGCGAATCCCAATTCTTAAAACTAAAGATAAAAAAATTACAATCAGTGGTACGTTTTTTATTTTTAATTATTTAAAATATTGCTATCAATTAGTTAAATATTAGTTACTAGTGATAAAAATCTTAAGTTACTATAGGTCTAATATAATTTGTGTTTCAATAATCCAAAGTAAATAAAAACAAAATAAGGTGCAGCAACTTAACACAGACAAATAAAAATGAAATCAAGCATATATTATTATCTATAACAATTGGGATACATAACTTATCTTTTTAATACATATTTATGTTCTTATAATATTACAAATGAGTAATTTTCAGTTTTCTTGAAAATATAGATTTATATTTTGTAATCTACATAATACGAATTTGTTTAGATAACTTTTTTTTTTATGTATTTTGTTTTTTACATTTTTTATCATACATATAATTTATTATGCCAATTCTTATCTTCTTTGATCAATTTATATATATATATATATATATATATATATATATATATATATATATATATATATATATATATATATATATATATATATCACTTTAAAAAACTTCATAATATTTATAGGTATATATATAAGATAATATCCATAATTATGTTTATCAAATTATATTCATAAATAGATTAATAATTAATAATAAAATAAATAACTTTAATAATAAAAAATTTGCCAATCATGCAAATAATATGTGCATGCTATTTTTATGTTCAAATTCAAAATTAGAATTGAATGACATTTTGTCAATGCAAATAATATGATTATGCTTTTTTTATCTTTAAATTCAAAATCAAAATTGAAAAAGAGAAATATTTATTCAAAATAGAGTGAATATGGAACCAAAAAATAAAAACTTGAAAGCCATTAGTCAAGAAGAAAAGGTGAATTACGCAAATATGACAAAAAGCCATCTGCTTCGTGTTCGACAGTTGTTGGAAGAGAATAGTTTTCGCTGTGCTAAGAGGGAACTGGAAGAGGCCCAAAGATGCTGGCGTATGATTCAAAATAACCCTTCTCCCTCTTCTAGGATGTGATGTGAGGTGGTAACTAGAGAAGGGTGGTTATGGGAGTTAGGAGGAGTTGAATAGCGTTAGGGATAGTTTCTTAAGTAGTAAGGTTTCTTTGTTAGTTATGTTTTGATTATATCTTTTAAGGATGGGTGTGTATTTGTTTTCAGTGTATTTTAGTGATGGTTGAGTATTTGTTTTCAGTGTATTTATTTTCAATAAAATTGTTTCTCACTATTTTATATCCCTTGTCGCTCGCAGTCTTTGATTTAATGGTTTCTGATATGTTTTCATATCCTTTTGAGCATATTTAAAAGCTTGTTGCTAATTAAATTAATAGTCTTTTATTAAACATCCAATAACAAGAAAACATAAAGGACTCTGCCCACAGATGTACCATAATTCAAATTCAATAGAAATAAATAAGTGTAGCCTCCAAGAATCTGAGCATTCACATGCAGAAAGGGTAGTACTTTATTAAGTGCATAAGATTTTAAATCGAAATAGTTACTGAATAAGTTCACAAGCATGAAATTGAATTGGACTTCAATCAACATTCTAATAATTAGTATAGTGATTGAACACCAAAGTAGGTAAAACATTCAGACTGTTTTCTACATTGTCCATTAGACAAATGTTGATCTTTTAGTTTACTACTAAATAAATTTATTTATTTTTCGTGTAGTTCCATTACCTCTTTCAAAATCAAACAAAGAACAATAACTGTTCTGTTCAATCCTTCACCTTTTAGTCAATCACAAAGACCTTTCAAATTATATGGTCGCAGAAAATTGTAAGGAAATGATAGAGACAAAACTCGTTAGAGAGTTTCCTTCTACAATCACCATAAGTAATTACTGTAACATATAAGGATTTACTATGATTTTTCAAAAAATATATACGAATGATGAACAGCAAAGAATAAATTACTTAGCTTTCTCTTGTCATTTTAACAGAAACAACCCCTTCAACATGTATGCTTCTCCTTCATTCTTCACATCCTGCAGCAAAAGAATGCTAATTAAGTGTTGGACAAATATAAAATGCTTACACAAATAAATCACAAAATCACTTCCTGGAACAGCCTCATGTGTTCCATCTTCCTGCAACCATTGATACTTTTAGTTTTTACTTTCGTTAACAAAACAGAGAAATAAGAAACGGCTATAGTAAGAAATTCAAATTTAACTCAATGCCAATCACTGAAAACAAACTTATAAACATTTCACTAATAAAAGTAATAATAATAATAATAATAATAACACATAAATAAAAATAAGTTTATAAACACCTCACTAATAAAATAATAATAATTAATAAATAAATATAAGATTAAAAACACTCTAATGATAAAATAAAAATAATAATAATAAATAAATAAAAATAATGTTATAAACACTTTATCAATAAAATATTTAAAAAAAAGTGGATTATAAATTCTTCATTGATAAAACAAAAATAATACAATAAATAAATAGAAAAAGGTTATCAAAATCTCACTAATAAAATAATAATAAATAAATAAATCAAAAATATTCTTTAAATATTTATTATTTAAATAAATAAATCAACATTTATTATTTCAATATTTTAATATTTAATAATAAATTTATCATTCACTATTTAAATATTTTATTTGTAATAACATTATCCTTCACTATTTAAATATTTTAATATTTATTCATGGTATTTCATATCTTATTCCAAGTGTAAATATGATATTTCTTATTATAAACCTCTATATCTTAATATAATGATTAAAGTGAAGAATACTGTCATAAAAATATGTTACAAAACTGAGTTTAATCTAACTATTAACAAAGTTAAAATTTAATTGTTACTGAAATAACTAAAAAAAATACGACGCTAGTTGAAACTACAAAAATGTTTTTCTTTTGACAAAAGACCGCTAAACAAAAATGCAACAATCAAAATGAAATAACTATGTTTTATGAACTTGAATTAAAAATATCATCAAAACAAAAAATAAAAATTTTATCAATATAACTCAAAACTGAATTGTATGGAGAAACATAACTTTTATACTATAATACAAACTTCTATTTGTAAATTCCACCACCAAAAGAACAAAAATTATTTCTCTTAATACAAACTTCTATTTGTAAATTCCACCACTAGTAGAAAACTAAATTTCAATAATACTTTGTAAAAATTATAATCTAATCTAATAATTCATAAAGTTATAAATACATTTTTTTCCAAACAATTTAGAAATAAGATCTAGTTAACACCTTAAAATCATCCACCTTTTTTTTTCTTTTACCTATTTTTCTCATATTACATACCACAGTGATAAAAAGACAATTGTACACAATCTAATTCAATTTTTTTTTAAAAAAGTAAACTAAAATAATCATCATAAATATTAAACACTTACATTACTTTGGGAATTTTATAAATTTTTTCTAGTCTTACAATCTCTTTAATAAATCCTCTCTTTTATAAACTCAAATTTATAATATAATAACAAGGAGTGGAAAAAATACACTCCTGGCTCCTCACTTTTAATCCTTTTAATTTGTAATATTATATAAAAGTAATAAACGATTTGGAATATATTTCGAATTTGTTTCGTTATTTATGTGTAATTGTTTTTTTAGATTTGTATATTCAATTTTATTTATTTTAAAATATAAGTAAAAGTAAAAGCAAATTATATATATATATACATATATATATATATATATATATATATATATATATATATATATATAGACATATACACATAAACAAACACTCCAAATAAGAGAATCACTTCTAAATAATATAAATAAATCTCGATCAAAATAAATCTTGAGTCATCTCCCATTCACTCAAAACTTGCATTTATGGCTCAAATCCTTTGATGATAATTTTCTTTCATATCAATATTTGTACCGAAAAATTACATACATTTACAAGTTGAATGGATATCAGTAAAATGAAAATAATCTTTTAAATGACCTCCAATATGTAAGCATTTTCAAAGTTAAACTAACTTCTTTATTCTTGATTTACTTTGTCTTAACTAGTAATGGTTGTCCAAAATATAATTATATAAAAAATAAAAGAAAAAAGGTCTTCTAGTAATTAATAACCCTGGTTATACACAAAATAGAAGACAAGACGACTTTCAGTATCAATATGCAATGAATAAAGTAAGCTAAATATAACAATTTAAACCCTATTCATGCAAAAGTTGAAGGTATATATATGTTACAAGTCCTACATCGGTGGGTCAAAAACCCAAGGGACTATCATTTTATAGGCAATATATTAGGAAATTGGGTCTCAAACACAGACCACTGATTTAATTAAGCATAGGAACCTAATCAACGCACTAAGCTCGTCCTTCCTCTATCGTCGACAAACCAGGCAAACCATCAGAGGACAAAACCCTTGAGTTCATTCACAAGTTATCAAGCCATTTCAAAGAGGAAAAACTTTTGTCAATTTACGGAGCATGTGCGTAGAAGCCATCACCGGTAAGAAATATAAGGAGCCGGACTTACATTAGCTTGCATGGCATGACAACACGTATCTATGGAACTGCATTAACTGACAGTGTTGAGAAACAGCCTTAAGAACTGTCAGAGTCATTTCCAGAATCAATATTCATAGGTTGGGGATTCTTGTAGCCACTGATCTCATCCTTGTAACGTTTTTTATCTTCGCGTGCTTTTGCCTCGTATGGTTCCTTCTCATCCGCTGTGCATTCAATAGGTAAACAATACACAGTTTAGTGGATTTATACATAAACGTAATAAGCTCAGATCAGGAATGACACAGCAGCCATACCTGACATCTTTTTCCATTTCTCTCCAAGTACTCGTCCCACGTCCGTAAATGAAATTCCAGGATTAGTTTTCTTTAGATTCTGCAAAAAAAAAATACTTTCAGGAAATATTATGCAACAATAACTAAACTTGTATAAACCTCCCTCCTTACAAGACAACGTTTCTGGTAAACTTTATAAGTCAAATCCAAAACCATATGACAGGATAGAACACACACCTCTCTTTCCAATTTAGAAAAGAACATGAAACCGGACATTGCCCTCTTGGGTGCATTCGGGTCCTTTTTCTTCTTCTGTTTTTTCTTCTTTCCATCCTCATCATCTTTAGATTTCTTTTTTGAAGTAGTCGCCTTAGAAGGCAGGTCCTTCTTTGGTTCCTTTTTGACAGGCTTCTGAAAATTGGTCACTATTAAGGTGTCAGAGGAGCCTTAGATTTAATAGTAGAGAATTATCACAGATAACAAAGGCAAACAAAAAACCACTTGCCTCTTTCTCATCACCACTATCACTACCATCGGAATCATCTGCCCCAGAATCATCAGTAGGAGAACCTTCATCATCCTTGTCAGCAACAAAATCGGAATCCTGTAGACATTTACCACCATTTAATGTATATAAACAGAAACAAGTGCGGGAAAAAACTGCCAAGCTAAGCCCCCAAAGACCAAAGTAGACCAATTTAAATAGAGTCAAGTTATATATGTGTGTGTATGGGTGCAAAAGCAGAAGCACAGAAGAAAGGCACATAAACACTAGAAAACACAAAATGGATAGACACTTAAAAAATAGGAGAAAGGCCAATTGCATGCTTAGGGATGAAAATTCAACAATTGAAAAAAATTGAAACATAAGCTTGCTCAAGTTTTCATGCCCAACCATTTTCAGACGTTAGTCACCCTAACTTAATGTTGTGGCCTTGTTTATAAAACTATAACACAATTTTACTAAATGCTAGTCATTGACTATAAATAAGATGAAAATTATAGAAAAGATCTGTTCGATCACCTCCTCGTCACTTTCATCTCCACCAGCTTCATTTTTAATACGCTCAAGATGTGGATCAACAGCATCATCATCATCATTCTCAAGAACCTTCTTAATACCAACCGTGGGTTGGGCATCTCCCAAATTCATAATTTTCAAGCCCTTTGAACTGCATGTGCAGGCCAAAACAAATTGTTTATATGACAATCAGTTGTATGTAAAATTAGGCAATGGGAATGGGATAACATTTACCTGATAAATTCGTACAGATTGTGGTACTCATTTCTCTGAATATTACGGAATAGATGCTCTTGTTCAGATTTCAGTCTGATAAGAAGGTCGAAATAATGCATATTGGAGCCACCAGCAGCATGCCTCTCAAACTCCACATAGTCAATCTAATAGGAAAGATCAACAATTAAAACCTCCATTAATATCATATCCAATATGAACCAGTAATTGACATTTGATCAAGTCATCAAAGTCAGTCTTCACCTCTTCATGAAGAATTAGAGTGGGAGGTTTAGGCAGAAAGAAGAAGCTCTTCTCAAGAGGGTACAGAATTCCATCTTCAGCTTTCAAAGATGATTTCACTGCATAACCATCTTGACAACTCCTAAATTTTCCAGGCTTAGTCACTTTGGCACCTGACAACCCACGTAATATTGTGGTGAACACTTCATGAATAAGTCCCTGATTATTGAATTGAAAATGAAATACGTCAACAACCACACAATATGCAGAAAGTTACAAAAAGCATGCATCACTCAATCATGTAAAATATGCAAGATGCCCTTTTTCCATTTTTCCAAAAAAACCTTGAAGAGTGGAATCTCAAGGGTTGTACAGATGTATGAATCAATTATCAACAGTTTAACCAAAATACCTTATAAGACAGCTCCAATTTATCCTTATACTTTGTGTTATAAAGATCTTCAGTTATTGCCAATTCACTTTGAACAACATAATCAGTTTCAAACTACACAGAAATTAGCAAAACAATGTTAGAAGCATGTAAAATACAAATCTCAACTTGGAAAACCAAAAACCATTGAGCAAACCTGCATCACAATATGAGGGTACAAAGTTTGTCCCTTCCGAATAGGGGGGTCAAGGCTAATGATAACGAAGGTATGTGGTTGATTAGACTACAGATACATGAGAAATTGTCAGCAAATTTAAAAAGGCCCAAAGAAAAACAGTGATTCATCCTTAATCACTTAATATGAAAACAAATATCACAAGACCCGGGAATGAACCTTAGGAAGCAAAAATAGGCGAACCACACTGCTATACTGAATTTTGAAATCATTAGCTTGTCCCTGAAGCCGCAAGAATGACATGTGTAACTCAACACTGTATCGTCCCCTGCATAAAAGTAAAAATTTCTGTTAATGGACGTTAATGTGTATATATTTATTGAAAGTACAAAAATATTAAATATAAAAAAGAAGAAAACCATGCGAAAAATGCTTGCATAATAATTTTATGTGCATTTTAATACATTACCTTGGTGTAAGGATTGCAATACCCTCAAAGGTAACAACAGCATCTTCACC
This sequence comes from Vigna umbellata, assembly GCF_018835915.1. The sequence goes on along the minus strand of NW_025901622.1, from coordinate 44,584 downwards.
TCCAGCACCAACATCAGCCATAGACATTATTTTGTCACGGAAAACCTGATATTAAATGTCAGTTAACCTAGAAGTTATTATAACATGAAATCTTTTATATCTGTGAACAAACTCACCTGAGCAGGAGGACGATTTTCATCACCAACGAACTGGGTGTTGGAATTCGGTATATGGAAACTTATCTCCATCAATGAATCTTTCTGAGATCAAAACATAAACTACATTAGACCGTAAAAATTTCACAATCAAATTGAACCTAATAATTAGAGTCTTCAATACTGTAAAACCTAAATGGTGAATGAGAACAATTTTCTTGCAAAAAAGCTGCCAGTTTGACAAAACTCTATGAATTTGCTTAAGCATGTAAAACTATACAAGTGAATGAAAGTATACATATACCTCATTAGCTCCAGTTGTGTCATCCACGTGAAACTCCAAGATCACATCATTCTTCCCTTGAAGCTGTGTTTGAGAGACGTCTGCTAAAGAAACTTCAAAAGCTTGCTTTGAACCAACCATAAAAGCCAGCATATTTCCTGAAATGCAAACAGAAACATAAGAACATCCACTACTCAGTTAGTAGCATAATTACAAAAGAAGTCAAGTCAAGTTATTCAGCAGGATTTGATTTACAAAAGAAGAAAACAAGAATGAGATGAAGTTTCTGCTTGAGAAGTCAACCACCACCCTCACCTTCCAAACACATACAGTCATACACATATACAAATAAAACCACTTCCTTCTCTTAACAACTATTTTTCACTTAAAAAATTGCACTTAATGTGATTACCAAGTGGAAGTAAGGGTTCATTAATGCATTTGACATTTAAGTACACTAAAATGAAACGAAGCAACTGCAAATTAAGGAGGGAGAAAAGCAGCAGCACATAATAAGTATACAAGAAAAACCAATGCTCTCCAAGAACAAACTGGATGATATCAACCGAATTTCTTTCATGTTAAGAGAGCTCAACCCTGTGGTAGAGATATTAGATACCATTTACTCGTGTGCTATCAAACAGAACAGTAATTTTTTTTCCCCAAACACTAAAATTATAGTAACTAAGGATGACAAAGAGTAATGTTTGAGTTATACGTGACACATCATGCACAGAAGGTCAGTTACATGCTACAACACATAAGTCAGTTCGTGTAATATTATCACTAAGACACTAACCATTTAGATCTACTTCTCCCCAATTACGTCCGCTAACAGAAAGTTGTTTCTCCTCTACTGATATTCCACAGGTGTTTTGAAAAAAATTGGTCAAACTTACAACATCCTGCAAAATATTATAAAATAACATAAGAAATTAAGAACCAGCATTTGATAGAAATTCAAGCACAGATTCTCAATATTTAGATCTTCAAAAGTGTTAATGAATTGATAAAAATACAAGAAAACCAAATCAGAAGTTTGAATTCTTTTTCAATGACTACTGTACGACAATGCACATTTGAAGTGGTAGAGAGAGTAACCTGGTCGCGAAATCCTGTGAACTTGTAGTACAACCCATCTTTGATTTGAACCCCAAGTTGGTTAGTCCTTGGAACCTTCATCCATGTCACCCCCATTATGTCAGATTTATCAACTTCAATTAATTTACCGCCGCCCTGTCTCTTCCATATAATTCCTCCAGCATAAATCCTTATCTGCCCAGAATTCTGCAACCCAATTACAAAAAAAGAAGTGTTATACATCGCCATTGCTAATTTCAGTCTCATTCACTGAAAATTTTTAGTTCTTCAACTACAACTATCATTAATTTTTCATTGAAATAACAACGAAATAGACAAAAACTATACATGGGACGGGCAGCACAACTCTGGGTAGGGTATATGCCCAGCATATTCAGTTCATTCCTAAAGATGTTACATAAACAGCGCATAAGACAACCCAATACTTACTGGTACAAGTATAAAACTTGTAACCAAAAACAACTTTTCAACTGCTTGGTACCACTAGAAACATGACACAAAGAAAACCTTTTTTGTGGATTGTCTATTTTCCATCCAGGTTTTTGAGAAAATGTGCATAACAGATGTTTTGGGCGTTAAGGTTCTGGGGTCTCCACAACTGCAATTGTCGCTGATTGGGATCTCCACGACCGCAATTGCCACTAAATAAACTATGTTTGTCAGTACATTCCCACAATACCAGAAACCGCAATAAACATATTTTTTCGTGACTCCCACGATATCAAGGACTCAACAAGCATGTTTGCCCTAAATTTCCCACACAATATAAGAACCGCGATAAAACAGCAGCCACAACTGCAATTTAAAACCCTGTTTTCTATTGTCCCAGTTTTCATCTACTCGGCCAAAGCAACATGTCCTTAGGGATTTAAGAGCGAAACAAAAACCACTAATACACAAACATCCCACCCTAGTCAGTACTAAAGAAACAAGTAAAATCTCAACGAATTTCTATAACAAATAAATAATCTCCAACAACAACACTACGTCAATTATAACAACAGTAATTAGGGTTTAAAACATACGAAAAGAAAACGCAGAACAAAATCCTGATATAAGCTATCTAACCACTTGACAGCGCCACAAATGTAACTGACAAAAGCTAAGTGAAATCGAGAGGTTGAAAGCAAAAGCACAATTGAACGAAGCAAACTAAAACCCTAGGGTTTGGGAAAGAACAAAGAAACGAAGGATAGAAGGAAGAAGAAAAATCGTGTGAGAGAGATTACCGTGCCTCCGCGGCCTCCGAGGGTGATGTTGTTGAAGAGATGGCCGTCGGACATGGCTGACGCGAACGGCGAAGAGCGAGAGTGTAGAACAGAACGAACAAGGGTGTGTTTAATGTTGCAGACACAAAACGCGGTTTTCGGTTTTCAAATATGTCCGGAACCAAACGCTGTTATAAAAAGGAACGCAGATAAATTTTCTGAGCAAAAGAAAGAAGGAATAAATTGGGCCAAACAAGAGAACGAAGAGTTTTCTTGGCAATTGCTTGTTACACTCCCAACATTTCTTTCTGCTCCAAAATATTATTTTTATAACTTAAATCATTTTTTTTCTCCCATATAAATTTACAAAAAATATTTTATAGTTGCCAATATTTTTTTTCTTCCATTTCTTCATCAATTTCTTTTTAATTTTGTTCTTACTATTAACTGATATCCATTAACTGAAGAGCTTTTTTATAAAGTGACGCGTTACAGATTGAATAGACTTTTTCTTTTTCTTTTAGTCCCAATAAATTTATAAATTATGCCTTTTTTCTAAAAATTATCTTAATTTAGTATTTCATTTAATATTGTCATATTGATATTTTTTCATTAAATGGTCGTGTTAGCTGTGAGTATATTTTTTCTAAAATTATTGTATATAAAAAATTTATTAATTTGAATTTTTGTTTATTGTGAGGATGTTTCACTCTGCATATCTAAGGTTGTGTTCTTTTTGATGGATTTGAGAGAGATGATTTGGGGGAGATGATTTGAATGGATTTGAGTGAATTTAAAGATAATTTTTTTGTTGTTTTTTTGAGTGAATCTGTGGGTAATTGAGAGTGGATTTGAGGGTAAAGTTTGTGAGAATTAGGGTAGGATTTGATTGATGTGACAGATTTAAAAAATTAGTTTAATTGGTAGAAATTAAAGATTACCAAAATGCCCCTAGCTATTAAAGTAATATAAAAAGTTAATTTTTAATGTTATATTTAAATGTATAAATGTTAATAAAGAGAGGAAATTAATTAATAATAATTAAAATTAATTTTAAAATATTAATAAAATTATAATGTAGTAAAATAAGTTATTAATGTTATATTTAATTTTAGAAATGTTTATAAGAAGAAAAAGAATTAAAATTAATTATTAAAATGTAAAATAATAATAATAATTATTATTATTATTATTAATTATTATTGTTATTATTAGGTTTAAACCCTCGGTTGATCCTCGTATTTATATGGAAATCTCAAATGGGTCATCGTTATTTTTCGGTCTCAATTGGGTCATATTTTTTTGTAAAAATGAGCCAATTTTACCCTAACCTTTAAGTTGTTCTAAACGGCGTTAAATTAGGTTGAGCTGTATTTTTTGCTTTGATGATGTGGCATTGTTCAATAAAATTTAATGGTTGATGTGTTTTAAAATTGTTCACGTCACATCTCAAATCAACTTCTTCTTCTATCTCACCACTTTCTCTCGCTCCCATCTCTTCCAACACTCAAAAGCTGCAATTTTTCTTTGTTTTTTCCTCTTCAAAGACTAAAAGTGCCCGCCAAGAAAGATTTTCCTACTGAAACTAGACCACGAGTAGAAGTGCAGAGAGAGGTCCAAAAGAATATTATCGAGCACTCTGTTCTAAAGGAACACAACAAAATGGGCAGCGGAAAAAGAAATATATTTTTCAGAATTTGGTTTCGTCTTAGAAAGAGGGAGCTAGTGAAGGTTTCTATTGGCTCAATTGCATCATCTTTCTCTGGTATCTCAAAGCCATTTTTTGGGTTTTTCATCATCACCATAGGAGTAGCATACTTTAAGGAAGATGCAAAAACGAAAGTTGGACTTTATTCAGCCATCTTCACTGCAGTAGGGATGCTTTCATTATTCAGCCACACCGTCCAGCATTACTTCTTTGGAGTGGTTGGAGAAAAGGCCATGGCAAATCTCAGACGTGCTCTGTATTCAGGTATCAGATATCCCCTATTAGAATTTCTATAAATGAACCTCATTTCTCTTTCCTGGAAAAAAAAAAACTGCAGCTTTTTTGAGTGTTGGAAGAGATGGGAGAGAGAGAAAGTGGTGAGACAGAAGAAGAAGTTGATTTGAGATGTTACGTGAACAATTTTAAAACACATCAGCCATTAAATTTTATTGAACAATGTCACGTCATCAAAGCAAAAAATACAGCTCAACCTAATTTAACGCCGTTTAGAACAACTTAACGGTTAGGGTAAAATTGGCTCATTTTTACAAAAAATATGACCCAATTGAGACCGAAAAAATAACGATGACCCATTTGAGATTTCCATATAAATACGAGGACCAACCGAGGGTTTAAACCTTATTATTATTATTAATTATTATTATTATTATTATTGATTATTATTAATAAAAATATGTAACCTGGAAAAGAAATCCCATTGTGGTGTGCGTTGGAGTGTTTCAAACACTTACATCTCTTTTTCCATGCATACAAAGTTAAGAAAATTTTTCAGAACAACAACACAGGCATTTAAGAACAACCATAACTAAAAATGAAAACACACAGAATATTCACCATGCTCAATTTCCCTCACAAATACCAACAAAATCACCATGTTCAACCCAATGAAATACCCCAATACCCACAACGGACCCCACCTGAGATCCCTTCCCTGCCAAAAGTTCAACTTTGTCCCCTTCCCTATGAGCAACCCCTCATTCCTATCTGTGATCCGGAAATCGACCCGAATGTACCATCGGAAATAGTTACCGATCCAGCTCTTAGCCACCTGAATCGCATACCAGATGCCCCAAAATGGAGGTCAAATTATATAATAATTATAGGGCAAATAAGATATTTTGCACTTCATCCCTTCAAATCTCCGCACATCTTCGGGTGATGAAAAAGGTATACATCCCGCAAATCCCTTCCAATCCGTCTTTGCATTTCTTTTGAAACGAACACAACACAGAACTCAATTCCTTGCTTGCAAAACTTCGTGAACAGTGAAATCTGTTCAAACGAACAGAGCGTAAGGGTTACATCATGCACTACTAATTTTCACAAATATCATCGTGATCAATGAGGTTACCGAACTTGAACGAGGGTGGAAGTTTATGTACTTCCCTCCTTTGCACCTGGGTGATAAAAAATACGGGTGAACATTTACTTCCTAAGAATAAAAACAGTGGATATGGGATATTTTAATATCTGTTTATAAACGACTCATGTGAGTATTATATTATTGGGAAATATCCGTTATTCGTAAAAAAATAAAAATTAAATTTATATTTTATTAAGTTAAATTTAATCAAAATTAATGTTAAATTATATTTTATAAAGTTAAATTTAATTCAAATTAAATTTTAATGTATATTTAATTTAAATTTTATTATATTTTATATTTTTATTTAAATTTTATTTAAATTTTATTTTAATAATTTATAAAACTATATTTTTTTAAATATTTGCGGGTATCCACGAGTTTTAAAATATTCACAGATATTTTTTAAGCGAGTATTTGTGCAAGTAGTGGGTCAGGTGGCGGTGGATATTTTTTTGTCGGGATGGGTTATGGGTAGGCACTATCAGTGCCCGACCCAACCTATTGTCATCCCTACTTACATCTCGTTTCATTTATGTTATCTCCCTTGCACTCCCTTTTTATTTTCTACTTTGTGGTGGTCCTTGAGAAAGATTTGAGAGAGATTGTTCATTGAGAAGTGTTCTAGACTCATGGTGGAGGTGTTGCTGTGTTGGTGGTTGCCATTGGAGTTGGGGGATGATTTTTTTCAAGCTTTTCATGTCAAACATATGCATGAAATCATTACAAAGCTCACAGGTCTTAATCAGATTTCGTAATTTGATGAAGATCCAGTCAGATAACGAATTATGATTAAATATCAAAATTCGATTTGCCCTTCATCAGATTTTGACATCCGAGAGTCAAAAATTACGTATCAATTATCAAAATTCGAATGACACTCCATCAGATCTCGAAATTCGATTTTCCCTTTATGGAACTTTGAAATCCAATAAAAAGAAAATCGGATGAGGACCATTCGTATTTCGATATTCGATTTTTGGTTTTTCGAATATAATTTTATTTTAAATATTTAATTTATTGTATTAATTTTTTATTTCATAATTTAATTATAATTTATTGTATTAGTTTTTTATGATGTAAAAAAATTAAAAATGTTTCTTTTAAGTTTATTAGATTATTTAAATAATGCTATATGTTTTTAAATTATTATAAATCATATTAGATATTGAAAGATGAATTTTATGTTATAGGTGATTATAGTCTAAATGGAAGAATATTTTTATGAGATGAATTCTCAAATAAATTCAAGCATGCTACCATATTTTTCGTCTTTTATAAATGAGATTGCCAAAGGAAATTTGACAAATCATTTCACAATAAATGAAATATTTTTCCCTCGTGAAAACTTAAGTGAATGGGTGAGGATAATTGCACATGATCTAGGATTTGTTGTGGTAACTATAAAGAACGGATAAAGTTACGAGTTAACCTAGAAGGAAGACGTTTGTGTTGCTAAGATGTAAAAGAGGTGAAAAATATATAAAATACAATCCGGATGTGCAACCTAGTACATAGGACACCTGAAAATGTGAGTGTTTTTTAAGTTAAAGGGCAAACCATCTTGTAATGGCGAAGGTGGGTATTTTAAGTGATATGTGGATACCATAACCACAATTTGTTAGAAACTTAGTAGGTCATCCTTTTGTTTGTAGGTTAAATCCTATTAAATAAATAGTACTTATTGATATGACTAAAACTCAAGTAATACCTGTAAATATTTTGTTGATTCTTAAAGAAAATAATGATCGTAATGTCACTACAATAAAACAAGTTTACATAACAAGGTATACATATAAATGGTCATTGAAAGGGTCGAGAACTGAGCTGCAACAACTGATGATGATGTTGGATCGTGACAACTACATTCATTAGAGTAGATGTGCGGAGGAATCTGAGGTTGTCATTGACTACTTCAAGACACATCCTGATGCAATCAAATTATTGAAGGCATTTAATATTGTTTTATTGATGGATTCAACTTACAGAACAAATAAACATTGGTTGTCGTTGCTAGAGATTGTTGGTGTGACATCTATTGGATTAACCTACTAAGCGGCATTTGCATTCTTATCAAGTGAATGCCAAAATAATTTCACTTGGGCTCTTGAAAGGCTGAGAGGTTTATTTCCGACATTTAAGGACAATTCACTTATAGTCAACGATAGAGACTTGTATTTGATGAATTTCATCGACAATGTGTTTTTTGACTCATATCAGTTGTTATGTCACTTCCATATTCTTAAAAATGTCAAAGCGATGTGCAAAATATTAGTTGATTGTATCGAAGCATAGGAGGATGAGGTAACATAAGCATAGGAGAACGTCATTGATTGTGAAGATCTATGTTTGATGACTATGTCAATCGCTTGGAATACACTTGTCGTTCATGGTTTTTATTCTTTGAATATGTCAATATTTGGATCATTTCATACAATACATAATTTGTAAAGGTGTTGACAAATTTAGAGAATACAACAAGGAACATGTATGTTTTAATGTTTTATTACTATTTAATATTTTTTAATATTATTGTTATACAAGTATTCACATATGCTTTGGGACTCATCCCTTAAGAATTACAATGAGTACAACATGTAGGACTGAATAGTGCAAGATGTGAATGCATATTGAGACAGACGTATGTGCGTGTGAATTAGCATGTTATGACCTTGGTGTTATTCATTTGGCTGAATTTCATTTCATGTGGATAAGATTGAGTATTTCAAATATTGTATCAAATAAATCTCAGCTAAAAATCCATTCAATGTGAATTTCAAATGGTTGAAGAACGATTTAAAGAGATTGACATTAGAGGTAGAGTGGTGATCAAATAAAAGTTACTTACATTGTTTGTCCTGCAACGACATCTATGATACCTCCATTGTACAAAATGAAGACAAAAGATTCACAAAAAACTAAACTTTCAAAAAAAAAAATGTCTACAAAACATGATCCATATTTTGATAGTCAGTCGATTCTTGTAAGTTAAAATTTATATAATTTTTTATTTTAGTAGTTTTATCTTGCTAAAATGGAATGTCACTAAATTAACCATGTCAAACCGATGACAACTCACTTAATCCAACATTTAAATTGAAGAAAAACCAATGAGTTCAAGATAAAAATATGGAAAGTGACATGAATTTGAGAAAGAGTGAAATATAAAGAATTTCAAAATTTTACTTTTTAGATAAAATTTAAAATAATCTCATTAATAATTATTCAAACCACTGTTCTAATTTCATAAAATTTTAAAAAGTATTTCCATTGAAAGAATATGTTTTATCATAAAATATTTCAAATTCTTTAAAGAAGCAAAGGATGAAAGCATGTGCAACAAAAATAGTAAAATATAGAGAACTGCAATTTTACAAATTTACAACTTACAAGATAGGACTCAAGAAGAACACATCTTTTGGAAAGTAATTCTTATATAGCATATCCCCAACAATAGGATTCACAAACACCTTGTCATCAAAACTATCCTCAACACAAGTATTAAAAAAACTGCACATCAGTACTTAAGATGTATTATGAACACATGCAAAATAGGAACAGGAAAATATGCAGACATTCTAAGTCCAAACAAAAGAAGACACATACACACTACGTCATTTACAACTCCGAGAAAGCTTAATTTGTCTGTGAAGCACTAGCCTGAAGAAGACCATCCCTAATCTGCACGGCGATGTCCTTCACGGCGCCAGGGCCGTGCGGTATGAACACCGACGACGACTTCGAAGATGCCCCTATCTCTTTCATGGTGTCAAAGTATTGAGTCACCAGGACCATGTCCATCACATCTTTAGCTGTTGTCCCAGGCACGTTCTCAGAGAAGGCAAGCACACTGTCCCTCAGTCCATCCACAATGGCCTGACGTTGGCGATCTATACCGAGTCCTGACAGATACTTAGATTCTGCTTCTCCCTCTGCTTTCTTGATCTGCAGAATTTTTTCTGCTTCAGCCTTCTCATTTGCAGCCAACCTTAATCTAGCAGCTGCGGATAAGACAGTGAAAAGAATGAAGATATACTTATGTAAACATGCTGTTAAGGTACAGAAGTTTGTAAGAATGCAGTTCTGCAATTTGTAATTCCTACTACTTTATCCTATCAGAGAATTTATAACTTTTGTGTTCTGGCTGAAAACATAGTTATAGCTACCAAGCAAACCATATTGCAAAAATGCTTACACACAAAGTCAGTTCCATCCAAAACCAACGCAAGAACTCAAACAGTATGTATAACATCTCTATGTACTCTTATGCAAGGTAAGAGTAATTTGATACAGGAAACTGCAACTTAAATATATTCATAAAACATGTTACCTGCATTAATCTCGTTCATTGCTCTCTTGACATTAACGTCGGGCTCAATATCAACAATGAGGGTCTGGACTATCTCAAATCCATAAGTTGACATGGCCTATAAACATCAAGGTTGAATAAACTTGTTAATAGGGTTGATTACAAGTTATGACCTTGAAAGATCTGCAGATGAATATTTTAAAGAAAAAAAGGGAGAAACAAAGCAATTGTAGGAAAGAATGATTACCTTCTCAAGCTCCTCCTCCACAGCTTTTGCTATATCATTCTTCTGCTCAAAGACAGAATCCAACTCCAACTTTGGTACACTGGCCCTGATAACTGAAGAAATGAAAAATATTAGCAATGTTAAAGAAGTTGGCCACAGTTATCAATTATGCTGACACAATACCCAAAAGGTATATTGCTTCACAAACGACAATCACAAATGATCAAAGTTCATTATTAACTTTGAATGCAATGATTACATATACATGGAATTTCAAATAGAAAAGTCATCGTTCGTACCATCAAAAACATATGATTGGATCTGCTCCCTTGTGTTGGTAAGCCTATAGAATGCATCAGATGCTTTCTCAGCAACAGCTCGGTATTGCACAGACGCAACCACAGTGACAAAGACGTTATCCTAACAAGTTAATGGAAGTCAAACTCTAATAACATATCACAGTAAATCACATAGGAAACATCCAAACAATTTAGAAGAATCTTTTCCAAATATTGGTAAAACAAAATATTGATAGCATAAATTGACCAATAAAAACTTATACATTGCATAGATAGATCAATGAAAACCAATGACAATATTTTCCCTAGAACTCTGATGTGAAGTTATTAGAAATACACAGATAAACTTCGTTGGAAATTGTTATTTATATCAATCCAGTATAAATTGTCATTGTTATGTACCAAACAATTTCATGATATAAACAAAATAATGAACAGCACCATGAAACAACGTAGGTGAAGGAAAGGATGCAGCAGATACCTTTGTTTTCGTCTCACATCGAACATCAAGTTGCTGCACACGCAGTGACAAACCACCAGCGATCTGATACCCAAGACACCAAGGCAGACAATGGCATCCAGGTTCTAGAACATCAGAAAATTTCCCAAAATGCTCCTTGATGGCCACATTTGACTGATCAACTTGATAGCAACCGAATGCTTGACCCATTCTTCAATTCTGCAATAGAATAACACTACTCAACAACATAGACCAAACATAGTGAAATTTAGCATTTTGCTTCCACAAATCTGCTTTAGTCTTCTGAATTCCCATCACCAGTTTACCAAGAAAGTGATAAAGTAAAATCTAAAAACAGAAAGCGGATATAGTGGATGGAAGAAATACAAAATTTCAGAAATATGAATGTAAAGAAACAGTGGGTAAAAAGTCAACAAAAACCAACGGCTCTCAACCAAAAGAAATACTCAAACCAGAGGAAAATAAATGCAATAAAAGTGAACAATGTTTATGTTTTCAAAGAATAAGACAATGGATTAAGTACGACACCACAGTAAAAAATTACAATTTAGTTTATCCAATATACCTGTATTTTTAAGGGGGAACAAAATTAAAAGACAAAAGACAAACGAAACAACAACATAATAAGATTCAACTACACATCCAATAACAAAAACTCGGTTTTCAACATAATAAATACTCATTTGGATTGGAATTCCACATTCTCTGTTTTCCTAAGAATCGCGCAGAGGAAAGCAACAAAATTCCAGAAAAACAAATACAGAACCCTAAAAGTGAGAAACAGTGAGACACGAATTATCAACCAAATATTAGGATCGAAGAAACCAAAAAGTTCCCAAACCAAAACTTTAAGGAAAATTCAAACCACCCAACAAAAAAGATGCAATTTTGAGCTGATCCCAGAAAGCAAACACAAAAATTAATACAAACCCCTCTGACAAAAATGTTTAAGAGAACACAATTTAAAGTTATAACGCGTGAATCACGCATAAGAAAATTCAAAGACCAAAAACTGGTTCTTTTTATCAGCACCCAAAAACAAAGAGCAGAAATTCACCTTTTAGGCTGGGAAACACTGGAATGAATCTTTTTTAATATGTGCAGCAAGTAGGTGCAGAGTGCAAACCATACAGCAGGCTATATATATGTAAATATATAGATATAGTTATAGATATTTGTTTATTATTATTTGAAAAAACAGAAATATATTATTGAGAAAAGTTGTAACAGGTTCACTTTTATAATTATTTCTGAAATATTAAAACACAATTAAGTAAGAGTTGGTGAATCTTATGGAGATAGGTATTTATACCTTTTAAATATATAAATATACAAATATTACTCTAATATTAGAAGAGAAGCAATTTTAAAAAAGAAACTAATAAAATTTTAATAATTTAAAATTACGTGAAGAATAAATAGCCAAATATCTAAAAACCAAATTATCTATTTTTTTTTTAAATCAAAGATGAATAAGAATATTACGAAGATAGCGTAGGGTTAATCCTTTAATATAAGATTAAAATAGCTGCTTCCTTGTTTGTTAGAGGGGACCACATGTTGTCTTATCATTCTGGGTTGTAAATATCTCCTGCCACTTGTCTGTTATCCAAGATCCATTATATTAAACTTTTGTGTATTGGCTGTTCATGTCAGACCGGTTTGGACTTTCGGGGTGAATGAATTTATTATCTGTAAAGAGAAAAATATCATTCATTAACATTGCTGGTGTATGGCATCGGATAATAATTATATCTACGATGAATTCGTTCATTTTTACGATGACTACTCTAAAAATATATTAATACTTAATATTATCAAAATTTTAACCCTTTTTAATTTAAGTTATAGTTTTGTTTTATTTCCTTTTTTAATTTTAATTTAGAAATATCAATAAGCTTTTTACTAGTTTATAAGTTAATTTGAGTATTTTATAATCTAATTCGAACATTATATATATATATATATATATATATAATATTAAAATAATCTATTTTAGGAGTTTTTAGCTCATAGATTTTAAGTTTACTTCAATAATATTTAGTTTTTGTGATTAGGAAATGTTGGTAGGATAACGGATTTTCAAACAGGTGGATATTTGTTGATAGTTTTAACTTTCATATTCATTCGACTTTTCATCATAAGTATGATTTGCTACACATCAATACATTTTTCTAATAAAAATTTAGGTAAAATAAGTCATGTGAATTCATGAAGATATAAAACTTTTTTTAAACCAACAAAATGTTTGCAAAATCAAAGAATATTACGTGAGATTTGAGAGCCCTCGAAATTAAATTAACCTAATTTATGGTAAATAAGGTAAAATTATTAATTTCTATAATTATCACTTGAAAAAAGTCAAGTCTGAAGCATTTTTAGGTTGGTGAATAATACAAAATTCAGATAAAAACTTATATGTAGATCTCAAACTAAATTCAAAAGTTCATCATAGTAATTTACAAAGTAAAATATTTTATTAAATATCAGTATAGTACGAGATTAAAATTTAACTCTAATTAAAACAACATAAATAATAGACCAGTTTGTTTAAACTTAAAATTCAGATACAACTTATATAGTATTTGTGTAGATCTCAAATTAAATTCAAAAGTTTATCATGGTAATTTACAAAATAAAATATTTTATTAAATATCATTATATAGTACGAGATTTAACTTTAACTCTAATTAAAACAACATAAAAAATGGTTGGAATAAACTTAAAATGGTTATTTATCTTAAAAACCGAAAAAAATTACTTATTACAATAAATATAAAACTTATTTTTTAACAAATAAAAAAGTTTAAACAAATACATTAAAAAAAATACTTGTTTTATTAAATAAACATTTAAAAAAGTAGTACATACAAACTTTCTCTCCATAATACACATCTTGGATTTGTCCATAGTGTTTGTTTGTTTCCGAAATCCATACGTGACGTTCAAATAACTTCTCACATAATTGCACTTTGGAACCTTAATCTTAGTTTTGAGTTTAAAATAGAAGATAACGTGATTATTAACTAATTGTTGTAATTTATACAGAAAGAAGTTGGCGTGGTGTGTTTGGATTACGTGATAGCGAAACGGGCTTTCCATTGTGGGAAATTTCGGAGCAATGGGAAGAGGTGTGAATGGCATAAGCGCGTTTGACAATTTACAATTTCAATTTTTTTTTATGATAGCAGAACAATGATGTAACATTTCCCAAGTTAGCTTTATAATATGCTTTAAAATAACTAAAATATAAATATCTCGATTAAGAAAATATTTGAAAGTGATACTTCTTTACTTTTTTTATGATTTTCTAAATTTATGAGTGGTTGTTGGAAGAAGATAATATCGATTTTTACATTTTTATATACTGATAAAAATTAATTTTTTTATGTTTTTCTTGAATAATTAAGTTAATAGATTAATTAATTTAACTTTTATTTATATAAAACAATATAAATAGTTTAATATTTTATATAATAAATATAGTTTATTAATATTTTGTGAAATGTAATTTTTATTATATATTTAATATATTTAATGTGATTTTTTATATTTTATATTATTTTATTTTTTAATAAATTTTTATTTAATAATAAGTTATTGATGAATTTAGATCTCAAAATTCATATTATATTTAATATAATATTGAAAATTCAAAATTTTATTTTGAATAAACCCTTTAAGTAAAGCAAAAATATATTCTTCCAATTTTCTAAATAACTTTCATATTCTGTGATAAGTCTTTAGTCAAATTGATTATGACTTACACCAATCAAATATTTATTATGATATCCCATATTTTTAATGCAAAATTAGATAATTGCATAGAAAAAACAAGTCGTTGCCAAAGTCTTGGTTGCTTTGCCAACTCAAAATTCTTCAAAGTTGACTTTTCTTTCAAATATCTGTCCACCACTAATACAAGATATCTCAAATATATAATAACTACAAAGTGATTTTTTTATCTGGTTTAAATAAATAATTATTGCTTCACGTTATTTTTTTTCTTATATTTTATTTTTTTTATTGATGTGCATATTATGTTAAATGATAATATGAACAATGTCATGTATTTGTTCTGTTATTACTTGTCCAAATTACTAAAATGTCATTTTAGAAAAATTGAAAACATATTTAGAGATTTTGATGTGTATGTTGTCTTCCATACTGTGAGGAGAATTAAAGTAAGATAAAAAATAAAAAACCAATGTATTTTGGATTTACCTAGGTTGTCTGAAAGGATCTTGATTACAACTTTATCATTAATAATGTTCCTGTTTGTGGCTTATCTGGTATAGTTTCATGTGGTGAATATGTTTCCTCTGACTCTGTCCTTATATTATCTTCATAATTTACAAAATAAAAAACTATTAAAAGTCACTGTTTTCTATTTTAGAAAAGCATTTTAATAACATGGATAGGGATATGTGGAATTTGTTTTTCAAAATATATACACTTTAATTAAAAAAAAACTTATTTGAAGGATTTTGCTTCAACTTCAAGCTACTTGAACATTTTTAAGGATTGTAAAATATTTGGTGGCAGATGATTTTTTTTTTCTTCTAGGTTACAAAACTTTTGCTGTTTAATTTCTTATATTTGATTTTTAATTTTATATTTTTTTCCAATGATTTTCGTCTTCATAGTTAGAAAGTTTAAGTTTTGGTATAATTATTAATTTTCATTTGTTTATTTCTATTATTTTCATGTTTTAATTAAGTATATTATTTATTAATTATATCTTAAACAAATAAATTAATTACAAAATTCAATAGAATCAAAACATATATGTAAAATTATAAAAAAGGAGAATAAACAAAAGAAGACAGAAATGGTAAACTAATGGACAAAAAGATTTTTCATAAAACCATTAAACAAACAACATTTACAAGCAAGTAAAATCAAACATATAGTCTTAAAGCATAAATCATATCAAGAGAGACTATTCTACACTGAATCATCTAGATAAACACATTAATGTTGGACTACAAGGAAATTTTAACACTTATGATGTATATCATCCACCTACAACGTTAATCCCGACTAGAACTTCAAAAAGAATTTTTAATTAGGACCTTTTGTCACTCTCAACCCCTAATCTATCCTCTTCCGTATGAGTGTGAATGACCTATCATGATAACTTCCTATATGAGTTCCTACATTAATGCATACTCCAATAAACATATTTCACAAGGATTTTCCCTTGAAAATCCTATCAACCTCACAATCCATATCTCATCATATTCTAAACATTCATATTATCATTGATACATTTATGTAATCCAAACAATCTTCACACAACTCACATTCACAAAATTCATTGAACATGGAAATGATTAAAAAACTTTATCAATCTCACTAAGGGAAATCATTCACCCACTTAGCAAGTAGTGCTAAAAGCCTCACTCGCTTAGTGAATTAGAATGATTCTTATACAGAGACAAATTGCACACACCCAACAAGAGCACCATTGGAGCTCCTAATAACTTTTATGTTAATCATCGCCCAGCGAAGGCTCACGCTCAACGACAACCAAGGTAGTGAGCTTTCTAACTTTGGAGTCGCTCAATGAGAATACTCTTGCATAACGACCACCAAGTCAAGGGTTCTTTGTCTTAGGAGTCGTCCAATGACACTACTCTTTGCTCAACAAGTCTGCATAATTGTAAAAAAATGAAATTTTGCAATTATGCATATCTAGACCTACCAATTTCCATTCCAATGCCTTAAACATAGCATAAACATTCCAATTGGTTGTTTAATAGTTAAACTCAATCCAAAACACCACATTTACCATATTATTTGTTATACAACCTAAATATGTAAATTAAGATTCTACGTTTCCCCATTCAACAACTCTTATACATTAATCATCATAATTGATCATACAATTGTAGTTGCATAAACACATTCATTCAATTGATCAAAGTTAGAATTTTAGAATAGTTGTGCTTCCTTTACCTTTGAGACAACTCAACATGCTTTAAGAACTCATAAACCTTACAACAACCTCAGACACACATGAAGCTCTATTTATCCCTAGAAATAATACAAACATGATCAAGGTATGTCACCATTGATTAGAAGATAATCATATAAATCACTTTAAAGACATATGCAAACAAGGTAGGTCCACATGCAAAAAGAAAAATAAATTGAACTTAGAAAAGAGTCAGAAAAACAACTAAAAGTGATTTCTAAAAATATTCTATATTTTAAAATAATAAAATTTATTTTATTCATACTTAAATGTTTTATTAAAATAATCGAGTGAAATAATGGATGTTATAACCTTAATTTTATTAAAATTATTACACTTTATATATTATTTTGTACTAGTGAAAACATTCGTGTTTTTAATTTTTTTTATGATAATAAAAAATAATGAAATTATTATTATTGTTATCATTATTATAATTATGGAATTAAATAAAAGTATTTTTTTTATAATTTTAGTGTAAATGGTTTTTATTTATTTAAATTAAAAAATGGTTAAAATTAAAATAACCAACAGATTAAAAAACTGTTAAATTTAATTCATAAAATAATTATTTTAATTTTAAAAAAATATTTAAAAGATAAAATTAGAAGAAGAAAAATGTAAATACTAAAGAAAAAGTTTTCATTCTTGTATGTAATATAGATGATAACATATTGCGTCTCCCCACTCTTAGATATTTTTATTTCTGGTGTTGATGAGTTTTTAGAATAAGTGTTTTACAATTGGTAGAAATAAACTTCCACTTAATTTTCACGTAACAAACAAAATCAAATTCATTACATTTTTCATTTGGGTTAAATATGTTTTTGTCCCTTAAATATCACACGATTTTGGTTTTAGTCCTTACTCGAAACTTTGATGGTTTTTAGTCCTCGTAGTTTTGAAACTATTAGTATTAGTCTTTAAAAATGGACGGCGTTAAGTTTTAGTAGATGTGACAAACGGCGATGCCAGGTTCGATGCCATGTTTGATGCCAGCTGCGCTTTGCACTCTCTGCCATGTTGCTGGCCAATAAGAATCTGACACTCATGTGGCCATTCTCGTTCTTCCTCCCTCACCCTCACTACAACTGGAATTTCAACCGTCAAAAGGACTCAAAATGTTGCTGCCAAAGCCGCTGCTCAGCGCCTCGCTCAGGTCATGGCTTCTCAGACTGCCGACGACGACGACGGCGAAGATCTAGGTTTTCGCTACACTGCTCCCCCGCCTATATCGCTCTCCAAGAACTCTGCTAAGTCCACTACAACTCTCAGATCGCCATCTCCTGCCACGGTCCGATTCTTCCCATTCCACTCCACATTTATCCCATCCATCATTAACTGACCTCCTTTCCTTATTCACCTCCTAACTTAATCAGGTACCTGGAAACCTCCCGGAAGAATCAATGTATCTTCGCGCACCAGCACCAGCACCAACTCTACCTGCTACTAACAGACCATTACATTATAATAATGTCTGTCTGTCCACCCCCTAAACAACATTTACAATTCGGGATTCCATTAAATTTGCAGGTTTTCGTTTGATACTAGATTCGTTCTACCATGGCGGAGGTGCAGGGGCAAGTTTCCCCAATCTGGCAAACCCTAATTTGGGGTGGAAGGGAGCTGACACGTGTCAGATTCTTATTGTCAGATAAAAAGAAAAACAACGTGACAGAGAGTGCAGAGCGCAGCTGGCATCAAACTTGGCATAGCCTTTTGCCACATCCACTAAAACTTAACGCTGTCCATTTTTAAGGACTAATACTAATAGTTTCAAAACTACGAGGACTAAAAATCATCAAAGTTTTGAATAGAGACTAAACCCAAAATCATGTGATACTTAAAGGACGAAAAACATATTTAACCCTTTTCATTTTGAATGGTGGATAATGATAATATGTCCGCTGCACGTGTTAAAAAAGTCATATGTGATTTAACGTTTTAAAAAATAGTAATAGTATTACAATATAAATGTGTTTTGATTTTAGTTTTTATGACTTATTTTTTCTTAGTGATCCCATCATTAATTTTAATGATGATGATATCATCATCACAGTATCAAAATATTATGTTAAAAAAAAATTCACATTTCAATATCCAATGTCATAAAAATAATATATTTATAAGATTAAAATAAGAATGGTATTTGATTTATGAGACTAAATAAAAATGTCTTTTCTATATATATAACTCTCAATACATATATTTTAAATAATTGTCCTGAAAACATATCGGTTTTTAAAAGATAAAATACATTTAGTATTTTAAACTAACTAACAAATAATAAACATAACACTTTTACATGTAAGGGGATTTTCTTTTAACATTCAATAATATTTGTTTCCGTATTAATTACAATTATAATACAATATCACGTTAGGGTAAGTTTTTAATTTAATATTCTCAAATTAAAATGTTCGTAATTTATTTAGTACAATTGTTCTATTTAACGAAGTATACCAAGGCATAATTTTATATCATCTTTCCTATTAAAAAATAATACATGTTATCTATCAAACTACATTTAACTCATTTTATGAATTTGTTTTATATAAATTTTAATTTTTTAAGTTTCCAAATTTTTTAATACTAATGTATCTTTACTAAATCAATTATAATTTTATGTTTGATAATAAAATTTAATTAAATTATCATGAGTGGCTGTTAATTTTTATTGATATTAAAAATGATATTTAGTCAATTAACAAATTTTTTTAATATTTTTTTTTAATTAATCATAGTTTTGTTTAGAAAAAAGAAAATGATTAGTTATGTTTATTCTTTTACTAATTAATTATGATTTCTACTGATTGCTTTAAATTATACTCCTTGATTGATTGCTTTTTTTTTAAAGATTACATCAGTATTTTAATTTGATACATTAATCAGTACTTATCATTCTTCTTGTTTGTTGAGTTATTCTTTGAGAGCTTTGAAATTTCCATTCCTTGAGTTTCATGCTCTTTATGCCAATTTTTTTTATCTTCATCTCTCGTTGATATGTTTTTCTCTATTTGTGTTGATAACATATATACCGTTCGGTTATACTACTGTTCGGCAGTACAGTCTTGTACTGTTTAGTATACCGATCGATTTCACTATGTTGATCAGTGAACCGTTCGGTTATATTACTGTTCAGCAGCGCTATACCGAACGGTCTTGTACGGTTTAGTATACCGTTCGATCTCATTGTGTTGATCAGTGAACCGTTCGGTTATACTATTGTTCGGCAACACTATACCAAACGGTCTTGTACTGTTCAGTATATCGTTGGGTCTCACTGTGTTGCTCAGTGAACCGTTCGGTCTTAGTGACCTCCTTTTGGGCCTACACTGGGCCTACTCTTTTTCTGTTATTCTGTTTCTTCAGTTTCTGTTCTTCCCCTATATATTTCTTCTTCTGTATCACTTTTGTAATGTAAATAAGATTTTACTACTTTCTCAGCCTGTGTTTTCTGGCTTCTTACTTATCTTTTCTCTCCTTCTTTTTCCTTTCTCTTCATCACCGCATAGTAAATCTATGATGTGTTGTTATTATTTTTATTCTTTTATTTGGATTTAAATTAAGATTAGAAAAACATATCTTTTTTGCACAATTTTGTTTATTGGTGCTTTTCAATTTATGGATTAGAGAGTTTGAGGTGGCTTTGTAGTTTTCAATTGTTATCCGTTTTATCCAAATGCAACCTTAATGCTTTCATGCTTAAATGCTTTATTATGAATCTCGTGACGGTTCTTTGTATTTAGATTAGAAGCTTATTAAAGTTATTTTTTACACTTGAAATGTGTGTATTGTGAGGGTTAATCATGTGTGAAGATTTGGATATACATTTGTACTCGTTTAGGAACTTTTTGCTGCAAAGTAAATTCTATTAATGGAAACATTATATGATATGGTATTATCTTAATCAATATTTGTCAATAATATGCATTTTAATTATGATACATTTTATAGCATCCGTGAATGTACAACGTAACACCCATGTACATGAAAAAAAAATAATATTAAAATATTAATATAATAATACTATAATTGTTTATACAATGAAACTTAAAAGAAGAGAAATGAAATTCTCCTAATTCTTCCCTGCCTGCATCTTTCTTCCTTTCTTATTTTTTCCATTTTAAAGAAAGATAAAATAAATTATTAATCAAATTTCAAAATAATTGGGAGTGACTTAATCCATTGAGCAACATAATTTAGTTTTGACAAGTTATTTTGAGATAAATGAAACTAATCGTCTTTCTATTTTTGTCTTATGATTGTGTTATTATTTTATAGATGATTGATGAATGAGTTGATTTGCTTTGGTGTGATGATGAGATTATTTAGTGATGACATTGATGAATTTATAAGTTGTATGTAAGGAAAACATATATTACATTGTTTTCTATATTTTTCATTTATAATTATGTTAATTTCTATTTGTCTTTATTATCAAAATTTATTTTAATTTGTGATATGTTATTAACCTCATCTTTATTATATTTATTGTCATGTTTCATTTGGTGGGGTATTATTATTCACATTTATATATTATCTTTGTTATTGGGATTTTTTTTTGGTTAAATGTGTTTTTTATCTCTAAAATATCACACGGTTTTAGTTTTAGTTCCTCCTCAAAACTTTGATCCATTTTCATTCTTCTTCTTTTAGAAAGTTTCAGATTTAGTCCTTCATGACCAATGCTGTTAGTTTTTTTTTCTGACATGGCTAATGGTGTGTCACTTCCTTAACACGCATGTATAATTAATATTTCAAATTAAAGTGCAATTAGAATGAATGGAGACGAGGAGAGCGAAGAGTAGAGATGTAATTTGTAGAGTTTGTGTTTAACGAAATTGCGATCTAGCATTCAAAGATTAATGAAGTGGAAAAACTTTAATTTCTACACTTTTTGTTTGAGAAGATACCTAAGTTCATTCTTTCATCTATGTGAGAATAGAGGGTGGGATTAGGGATCTAGTGTTTCAGCATGTAGGTAATTTAATTTTGAAATCATTGTTGTAGTGTGATGAAATCTGAGAGTAAAAGATTTTGTTCTACGTGAAGGAGCATGGGTTCGAGAATATCAAGAAGTGATGGAAGCATGATCATGTTGTCGAGCTCCATACTGTAGAGCTCCTTATTGTCGACCTTCACGGTTATAATTGAATGTTGTTGAGGTCTATGTTGTCGAGGTCCACGCTACTAAGGTCCATGTTGTAAAGCTCCAAGTTGTTGAATTCCATGTTATTAGGTCCACGCTATTGAGGTCCAAGTTGTCGAGCTCTAGGTTGTTGTGCTCCATGTTGTTGAGCTTGATCGAGCTTTAGGCTGTTGAGGTCCATGCTGTCGAGCTTGACTGAGCTCAAGGCTACCGAGGTTCATGATGTTTACCTCCATGCTTTTGAGGTCCACGCTGCCGAGCTTTGTTGATGTCGTGCTTCTGAGATTGAAAAGAGTTATTCAGATGTCATGCTTCGACGTTCATTACTTACACGTACACGTGTCTTGAAGACATGACACACTGTTAGTCACGTTAGAAAAAAAAACTAACATTGGTTATGAAGGACTAAATATGGAACCTTATAAAAGAAGAGGTGAAAATCAATCAAAGTTTTGAAGATAAACTAAAATCAAAATCGCATAATAGTTTAGAGACCAAAAACATATTTAATCCTTTTATTTTATTTGTTGAGGTGATCATAATATCATTTTCATTTATTTTTATATTTTATGTTATTTAGTGGGGATGTTTTTAACCTAATTTTTTATTTATTTGTCTTTATTATTGAGATTTATTTTATTGAGTGAGGTGTTCATAATCTCACTTTCATTTAAATTTATTTTCATTTTCATTTTATTAGGTGTTCTTAACTTTATTCTTATTTATTTATCTAAATTATTTGAATGTATTTTATTTAGTTAGTTAATAACCTCATTTCATTTCACTAACTAGTAGTTAGCGGATTTTCGTTGTGTAAATTTGGTTCTAGTTATATAATTTATTTTAATTTATATTGTTCAAGTATTTTAATGAAAATGGAGTGTGATTTTGTATTTTGGAATATGTGATATTGAATTATGTATGTATAAACGATTGTTAGGTTGATTTAATTGTTATGTTAATAAAAGGAACTTGTTCTGATGGTGTTATGGTTAAGTAATTTACTTCTTTGATATTAAAAAGTGTTATATGAATTCTAGTTAGAGTTATGTATGTTAGAATTAGGCTCTTTTGAGCGTTGCTTGGACTCTATTCAGAGTGGCTCTCTGAGTGGTTAGTTGGAGTGAATCCCTTTTTGGTAGGTAGCTCAGTTGAGTGGAAGGTTCTTAGGGTGTTGAGTTTAGAGAACGCGTGTCTTTGGACAAAGAGCTCTAAAATTTGTGTTTGGGCTTACTTGTGTCAAGTTTAAAAAACGAGTCTTTTTTAAACAAAGAGCTTTAGAGACTCGTGTTTGATGTTGGGTTCTTATATTAGAGGACTAAAATCTCTAAATAAAGAGCTCTAGGAGCTAGTATTTGGTTTAATGTATGTGACATAGTACTATTAAGTGAATATTGTAAAAAGTTATGACATGTGGTTGATTTGTTTTTATGTTATCTCACTCTTTTGTTTGTTTGTGTCTGTGTTTATGTTTATGTTTTACTATGATGATGGTTATTTATCAAGGGAGTTCGGGTAGAAATGCACAACTATGAAGAGTAGAAAAAGTCGAGAGAATAAAGTTTAAGAATTTTTTTTGAATGGTGTATTTTATTCTACAATAATAAAATTGATGTAAATGGTATAATTTCTGTAAGTGTGGTTTATATTATATGTGAAATTTAAATAGATTTGATAAATGATTTTTTTTTTGTTATAAATTATGGTCATAAGTAAATACTTTTTCTTATACTAAAATTTTGAGATGTTATATTTTTAATGTAAATAATTTTATTAATAAAAAATATCATTCTTAAATTTATTTTAAGTCTCTTATATATTTTTACCTCTTGTGTTTATTACTTTCTTTCTCACTTATCAAAGAAGAAACAAAAGGACTAACTAGTAATGGATAATATTTTTAACATACAACTCCTCTAAACCACAGCATACTCACATTATCAAATAAAATTCAACTTTTAGCTTTTTATTTTATTATAAATAAGTTGTTAACTTGTCGTTATCTTATAATAACACTTTTAATTATGTAATCGAGTTGCTATTTTTCACGTAAAATGCGATAGCAAAAGTAAAATAAAGATTAAAATCAAAATATCCGTATAGAATTAAAGGTTGAATAAAGTCTTTAAAAACATTTTTGCAAATTTATGTCCGTAACCACGAATTCTTATGCCAAAGACAAAAAGTAGTTGCTGTTAGTGTAAAACTTACACAAAGTAATTAGTTAAGGTATTTTTTTTATTCTATTTCAAATTTGTTTTAAAAACTTTAAAAATAAATTTAAATGGCAAAACTCTATTGACTCAACATATTTGTCACCTAATTGCTTGAGTTGATTTTTTAAACACACAAAATCAACGTAATTCGATTAATTTCAATTGAGTCGAATAATGGATTGAATAAAATTAAATCCAACTCAATTTACTGAACACCCATTACTTTTTAATATTTAATAAAATTATATCCAACACCCTAAATGCTACTATTAAATATAAATAAAGAAACACTTCTGCATGTGATTTTCTTAATGCAAAACAAAACATTTTATGTAACATTGTAAAGTACTCGATTATTTGCATGCATATATTTTCCTCATAAAGTACTAAACTCGATTATTTTAAGACTGAATTATGTTCCTCTTTTATACATAAAATGAAAAGTTAAAAGTTCAAAATTCATTTAGTTTTAAAGATGAGAGAATATTGGCATAATAAGTTCTCAAATTCTTTTCTCTTTTTCTTTTTCACAAGCATGCATGGATTTAAGTCTGAGTTTATATACTTTAGTCATAATCAAAAGTTGAAAATTCAAAACTCCTTTAGTTATAAAGAGAAGAGAAGGGATAAAAGTAAAGAAAAGAAAACAAAATAATCAAAGTAAATAAGAATAAAGGTATAATAAACTCTTATCGTCTCAATAAAGCATCGAATAATAAATATATGCTACCATGATGAAGAAGTCGAATTTGTCTATAATATATTCAGTTTATTTATACCAAATTAAATCCAAATTCAGTTAATAGAAAAAAAAAATAGATTAGATTAGATGATTTATATAATTGAAAGAACTTTTGCCCTTTTAAATTAATTAAAATAACAAATTAGCAATTACCATTTTAATTAATGAATTACAGAGTAGCAATTAATTAATTACTTAGAAAAATAACAACAAAGTTTTACCTTTTTAAATAAATTTCTGTAAACTAACGTTTCTCCCCTAAAAACATTTTAACACTTAACACACTAACTACATGAAATTACTCATACACCACCCAAAAATGCATAAAAAAAACTGAATGCATACACATTTAACATATCCATTAAATAATAAAAATGATAAAATATTTTATTCGTTTATGATAATGATAAAATAGGTTTATCCTATCCACACGTACCCCCAAATAGTTGTTGAACACAAGTTATAAATTTGTATCATTTAAAATATTTGGCACACCCTTTTCATTTTGAATTGTAAAATTATATTTTGAAACTCCTTTTCTGTAATTAAAGGGAATGCATCAGGATTTTTGAAGGTACAAGAAAATGGGACCATGTTGTGACCCTAAGACAAACATGTTCAACCACTAGTTTGGAAAAATCACTATCTTAGAAAAAGTGGTCACATGGTTGATCTTTGAAAATTAAAAAACAAAAAAAAAATGATTTTTTTATTAATAACGGAACCAAATTGAATAAATTAAACAAAAAACCATATTTTTGTTGTATTTTCAAATATTTCTCTAATATTAAAATCTTCCTAGCTTGTAGCTTGCTTTACAATTGCTTATATTTATTAGCATAAATATATATTCTGAATGAAACGTTCACACACACTGTATGCAATGCTAAATGTTGCATTCACAGCATCATAATATAAACTAAGAACACTTCAACTTTAAATAAAATAAATAACTATTACAATACCAGTTGATAAAGATAACAATACATTGTACATAGAAACAAACAAAGCTCTTTCTTAACAACAAACACATTTGACAAAACAAAAAATAAAACAAACATTTTTCTAGTACAACATCTGACTACATCAGTGTGAGTTCGCCGAAAAGTATACTGTCCAATGAGAGTGTAAAAATCTATGGCTAACATGAGCTAACACCACAATTTTTTTTCTTCTTTACAAAAACTACATTCTGAAAGGAAGAAAACCAAGACAAGGTGGAAAAGTTATACAATTTCAGTGAATAACAGTTATCCCACATGAAATCTGTGTATGACAAGTCCCTAAAATTACCACGTAACATGAAACTGTCTCATGCAGTTAACTTATTTGAGATTATGTAATGACAGAGAAGCCTTTAATGATTCCATCAGAGGTTTCAGAGAAACTCTTCCAGGACACAACAGTTGCTGTATGTACAGCTGATGAACTAATTTGTGGGAACTGAATGAATAGAGCATCATCAAAATAAAGATGGTGAAACTGTGATTCTTACCCAGTAGGTTTTGGAGACTTGGTATATCGAATGTATGGAGAACCATGTGGAACATTTGAACTAGACAATGTCCTTACAGGTTGACCCTTCCTTGACACAGATACTATCTGTGTTCTGATGCCATTTTTATGATTCGGCATCGACATGGTTCGGTCGACTCGCGCAATCTGGAAGTGATAAGATGAGATAGCCATGTCCTTGAGGCTTGGTAAAGGCTTCAAAGCTTGAACAACTTCACTCATCAAGGGTCTGGATTTTGGATCACGGCTAAGGCATTGAGCAGCAAGCTGCACAGCTTTCTGTACCCCTTTAACCGAGAAGTGGCCTTCCAGGCGGGGGTCGATTATCCGGTAGAACATCCTCCGGTCTCCAAGAACAGGTCTTGCCCACTCCACCAGATTGTGTTCCCCGTTTGGTCTCTTCTTGTCAATTGATCGCCGGCCGGTGAGCATTTCAAGTAGTACTACTCCAAAGCTGTAGACATCACTTTTTGATGTCAAATGTCCTAATAAGAATTGGACCGTAAGTATACATCTATGCACAAAACATGTAAATACAATCATTGGGTAACAATTTTTCAGTTAGAGCAGTAGGCAAGACCTGAGGTAACTATCTTGCTTTCTATTTCATCATGGTACTTCTTGAGTTTAAGATAAAGATCACACATTTTGAAAAAATAATTCAATAACTTAATATGAAACTTTTAAAGATCATTGGTGACCCCTTCCCCTTTTTTCTTCTACATGGTTTGGATTGAACATCTTGCATTTCAATGATATTTTCATGTAATGTGGCCTTGACTATAACTTTGAAGGATCAAACTGAGGGTTTTATCCATAAAGGAATCATGATAGTCCAAGAACTTATAAAACAGAAAAGCTTTTAGAGTGCAAGTGCAAATTCTAGACAACATAAGCTATCTTCATAGTAAGTTATACAGTGAAAGTACTGAGTTTAAGAAATGTTACCAATTGAAAAGGAATAGGGAAGGCTCAAAACTCACCAGTCATCACATACTCGGGGGCTGCATAACCATAAGTTCCCATAACTCTTGTTGACACATGTGTCTTTTCGCCTTCAGGACCATCTTTGGCAAGTCCAAAATCAGAGAGCTTGGCATTGTATTCCTGCGAACATTTTTGCTTTTATTTTCTGTGTTGGAGAATGAATATGAAACAATAAATACTTTCTTGACCAGTTGACTTACATACCGCATCTAATAGTATATTAGATGTTTTGAAATCACGATATATTATGGGTCTTTGAGCCTCTTGGTGGAGAAAAGCAAGACCCTTTGCAGCACCAAGTGCAATTTTCATTCTGATAGACCAAGGAAGAGGCAGGGGTCCTTCAACAAAACAAATGGTTGTTACCAGAAAAACAATCATGCACAGAGCACATGCCTATCAGAAAGAACAAATGCATTATGAGAAGAGAACCATTTTACTTTAGCTTTTGTTTTCTATATGCATGCTATAGAAATAGAAAAGATTTACCAGAGAAATAAAAAGGGTTAGTAGTTTACTTCTAAAGAGGTGGTTTTCCAAACTGCCTCTGGGCATAAACTCATAAACCAGTAATCTTTGGTCATCTTCAATGCAGAAACCAACCAGTTTAACAAGATTTGGATGGACAAGATCACCAAGATAATTTAACTCAGCCTGAGAAGAAGCAAAGACAAATTGAGAATGTTAGCATCATATGAGCTATAACAACAACATGAATGAAAATGTAGAAGTTGAGAAGGATATATAAGTTCCATACAAGCCACTCTTTGTGACCCTGATGTCCATTGTGGTTGAGGGTCTTGACCGCAACCGTAAGCCCGGTACCTGGTTTCACAGGTGCAGTTCCATTCTCTTCAATCCAACCCTTGAAGACACAACCAAACCCTCCTTCACCAAGAAGACTCTCTGGTCTAAAATTCCTTGTGGCCACCTTAAGTCCGTTGAATGTGAATTTTCTCAGGCAAGAAGCAACCTTCAACTCCTCACTGAATATTGGAGTGGAAGGGTTACTTTCTGCATCACTTGTTGTGGTAGAGGACTCCGGAGGAGCAACCGTTTCCTTTGTGATTCTATCAGATGCAGATTTGTTTTCCTCTGATTCAGTTACCGCTGACTTGACATTTTCACCTAAAAATAAGAGCAAATGAACACTATTACACATGATTTCATCATACCATTCTTGACTTTAAACAACTTCATTGCAATTTCACTACACTTGTATAAGACCAATATAGTAAATGCAATCAATGCAAAGTTGTTCGTGTCAGTCAGAATATAAACCATGAGCCGGTCAACTTTTATAACTTCTTATATGATTGAATCATTGGATAATCATTCTCAGGGTACAACAATAACAAAGTCTTATCTCACAATTGTCAGAACAATTAGATATCATTTACAAAATACATTTCTTGGCTCTTTTTCCCAACATCAAGTGCAGACAGTGGTTACAGAAAAAACATGCTGTGGTCAAAAGGTAATGCAGAAAAGAATCTGTCTTTGAAAGCCTTTAATTATTTCTAAATGAATTTGTTAGATCTTCGACATACTCAACAAAAATGCACAATAATAACTCAAATCAGTGTTATTGTCAGAAATCAGAATTCATTAGTTTCTCAAAACAGATTCACACTCACAAAAAGGGTTTGGTGGGCAGATCGTACAACCCAAAAAGTAAAGACACACAGCCAATGTTGGCCACCTAAAATTAATGACAAATGACAAATAGAACATATTTTCATGAAACTAAGGAAATTAATGAGGAAAGAAAATTACCATTATTAGGGGCACTAGTGCCACTAACTTTTGTGCTATCAACTTTTGATTTTGAAGGTATGCAACTCCCAAAGATGCTAAATCTAAACCCCCATTTTCTCTCCTTCACACCACCTTCCTTGTTCTTCCTGCCCTTTGACTTGTCCACATCCAAACTCCCTGCTTGAACTGCATTGCTCCCAAACCCCATCTTCCAAAAACTCTCACAAACAACTCTCCATGCACCAAAGTCTCAAAATTGTTACACAAAGCCACTTCAACTTCAAGCTAGAAATAATTGAACAACTTTCCTTTGGGTGAACTCAAGATATATCTCTGGGTCAAAAGTCAGAGACTAATCTCTCAAAAATATGTTAGACACAAAGCTAGAAACTACTGATTGAACAATATGGAGCTAGCGAAAAAAACAATTGCATGGCATTAAATGTTGTAAAAGATGAACAAACACATGAACACAGATGAATGACTGAGACCAACACAGCACAAAAACAAAGTCACAGACAAAAACCAAGTTGTGAAGTGAGTCTAAAATCCAAAGCAAAGAGGAAGAGAGAGAGAGAGAGAGAGAGAGAGAAAGAAAGAGAGGGAGGGAGTTGGTGTTGTGTTGAAGAATGAAGAGGAAAGCGGGAGAGTGCTTGTGACAGAGGGAAAGGTTTTCCACAGCGGGCAGGTCGGGCAGGCTTGAAAACGTGAAAAGTGGGGAAGTGGGGCAGTGCGGGCAAGAGAGAGAAAGTAACAGGCATTTTTCTTTTTGCTTTTTGAAAACAGCACAGAGCAGTGCCACTTGGTAAATTGGAACCTACGACATATGACTTTCACTTTGCTCTCTAAATTATTCCACAGATAACGTTGTTTTTTCCTTGTGGAAAATCATTATGCAAAGGGTCATCCTTAGGCTATCCTCATTTTGCTTCATACATGCTCTTCCAACTATTCTTTTTTCTTTTCTTTTTTTTCTTTTTCTGGTTTCTTCTAAATTGAGTATTAAAAAATGTGTGATATAATTTCATTTAATTAGAATATCAAGGTTGGTTGAAGTAAATTTTTCAGGCCACATAGGGAGCTAGAACTTGAAAGGCATGAATTTGATGAGTAATTTAGGATATAACTTTCAACTTAAAATATTTAAAATATTATGGTGTAAGAAAGTACATATCAAATGTATTCATTTTTGGTATGTGGGTGCTATTTGTGATGAAGTTAATAATTACATTTTGTTGTTTGTTAGGTTGAAATGATTAAGTATAATAATATATAAAAAAATAGATTTAACTTTTAAGTTTGAGTTATTTATATATTTTATTTATTTATGTTTTTATATATTTTATTTATTTAAGTTTTTATTTTTCAAATAAAATTAATTTGATCTCTCCAATAATTAATGTCATTTGCAACAATCTCATATGTTAGAATTTAGATATTTTACTTCTGATTTTTTTTCCTTCTTTCACCTTTCTCCATCTCTTATTGTTATTTTTTTCTTTTTTTTTCTATAAAATATAAAGTCAATCTTTCTCAAGTTAGTTAAGATTAATTATATTTTTATTCCATCGATCATCACAAAAATTTATAAATAGATCATATTTGAAACTTTGATTCGGTTTGTTTCAAAAGCAATGATTTTAGTACATCATTTTCAATAGCATTAAATTTTATCCCACATGACAAATGACATTTCACATAAGTTGTCACATATAGTGATATGTGGTTGTCACGTGTTGAAGTTCATTATTTTGAATAAAAATTATATATTTCATAAAATTCACACCAACTTTTATTAACACTTTAAGAAAAAAATAAAGTTTCTTTGTCAGGAGTTGATTAAGGTTTTTTGCATTTGTAGTAAAAAAGGCCACCCATAAACGAAAACAACCGAGATGTTGCGACGGTAAAACTCATAGAGGTTGATGTGATTTGTTCTGGCACTATTGGTGACGAAGAGGTGGAGTGATGGGTGGAAGACTTTGGTGGTGATACAGTAGATGGTGCTATAAGAAACCTCCAACCACCTAGAAGCAACACCTCCTCCACCTATGCTAGGGCCTATTTTACCCAGCCAAGACGTTGGCAATGTTGTCGTCGATAAATGTAGCCTTTGCCAGTGTCAATGAGACATCTCCTCCTTTGCTCCTTTTCCAATGTGTGAGATCTCAACATTATAACCATAACTCATCGTTGCACATCTTTGCTTGCCAAGGTTGTTGTTAGAGGAGTCGTCGACATTAACCGCATCAACCACCGCACAAAACCCTTATCTTCTTCACACACAGAGGCTTCTCCTCCAAACCTCCATATCTTCATATTAGAGGGAAACAAAGGGAAGTCGACACACTTCTCCAAGTCTCACTGGAGCTTAACTATTATATCTACAACTAGGGTCTTTGCTAGCACCGCAACTATAATGGCTCGTCTTTCTCTACCACCATTCAACCTTTCTCCTCCCTTTTGTGTTTCTAGTTGTTTTGTAAATTGAAATTTTTTGTTTGTATTGGGTTGGAATATTGACTTGTTGAATGAGAGGGTAATGAAATATATGTATGAAATCTCTGAATGAAATTCATTACTTTTAGAATTGGTTGCCTATTGAAAATGATTTCTCTATGTTGATGAGAGTGTGTTTGTGTGGGAAGATTGTGCCCATGATGATGAAGATGGAACATGAATGTGATGGATGAATAAACTAAGGAATGATAACATGAACAAAATGGATGAACATGATGGAGAGGTGAAATTTGATCTTTATGAAATTGTGTATGTGTGGAGCTTAATTGGGGAAATAAAGGTATAGAAGATGGATGAAAATAAAGGAAAACAAAGAATAAAAATGGAAGTTCTTAGGTGGAGTTTGAATGAAAGTTATTGCTGGTTATTGAGAGGTAAAGAAGAGAAAATGTGTGTTTGTGAGTATCTGTTTTTTTATCTTTTATTGGTGTTGGAAATGAAGAGATGAAGATAGTGTGAATAAAAAGGATGAAGATGATGGAGGGGCAAAGGGAAGATATTGTGTTGATTCACGGTTGTGTTGATGGAAATGATAAAAATGTTGGTGATGAAAATAATGGGTGGAGAAGATAAGTGGAAGTAATAAGTTGTGATGAAATGTGTATTCTTGGTGTTATTGTGCACAACATTGAAGATATATTGTTGAAGAAAATGGAAGAAGGTTAAATTTTTTTTTAAACGCTAAAAAATTTGAGTTGGATTTTATAATTTAATTTTTAAAAATAATTATTTTTAACACATGACAATTACATGTCACTTTACGTGATAACCTGAGAACATCAGTTGTCACGTGGAATAAAATTTAACGCTATTAAAATGAAAAACTAAAGTAATTGTTTTGAAAAGTAAAAGGACGAAAGAGAATCAAAGTTTTGAGTATGGACCATTTGAAATTTTTTGTAATAGTTGAAAAACAAAAACATATTTAATTCATTTAGTTCAAATACATGGTTATCTTGCATATCAATTATTATTAATTTTTAAATGTAATAATTTATAACAAATGTATTTTATTTTCTAACAAGAAAATATTTGTTTATATATATAATTTCATAAATTTAAGAAAATTAAAATATGTTAAATTTTATTTACTTTTAAATATTTTTTAATAAATTTGTTAAATTTATATTTTATATTTGAATTGAGCATTTTAATCCAAATATAATTTTTTCAAAAGGAATATTTAATAATTATAAAATTTGATTAAAATGTTTTTAATTGATTTATATTAGATAGACTACTTTTTACCGAATTCCTAAGAATTTCAAGTAGTAATCAATAAGGTTTTTTTTTTCATTTTATATTAGTTAATGTCATTTTTTTTATCGGCTACAATTATTTTGTCTAACATGAATTAAGATTAATTTTTTAATGTTGTTGACCAATATTTTTTTTTTCTCAACTTTTTTATTAGTGTTGGTTAAAGAATTTATTTTGATAATAGTCATAGTTAAAGGTAATCGATAGTTTTCCCACTCGTCACTAGAAAAATAATTTCAAATATCTATAAAAAATTCGGTTTACATTAACCAAAAATTAATATCATCATTGGCTAAGAAAATCCTCACTAATATTGTAAAAATAAGTTTGACGTCTCTAACCTAAATTGGTAGAAAAGTAATTCCAATAATGTCAATTAAAAAGTAAATTCTATTAATATATATAAAATTAATCCTTGAACTACCGTAAGCTAATGAAAAACATTTGTTTATATTAATAAAAAAATCTCAATTATATAAATAAAAAAGTAATTGTGATGACTTTATTATGAGAAAAACTTCATCAAAATCAGACAAATAATTAATAGAATATTGTTTTATGATGCAGAATATGGTTTGGTAGCCTATGATGGTGCACCACAATTGGTTAATATATAATTGTTTTGGTCAATGTAATTCAAAACTTATTAGGAGCACTAGCACTACCACCCATAGAATTTAGACACGTTACCTACATTTATTTTATTCTTTTCATTATTCATTTTGCCTATGTTGCCTTTGGCACTCATTGTTGCAATCCAACTTTATTATCCACTTCGATTCTTTATTATCCAATTCTTACATCAATATTTACCTTTTTGTTTTTTTAATCTAGTTATCGTTATTAGTATTTAAATTGTTATTATTATTTATTTGAACTTTCCTTTTGTTATTATTTTACTTTGCTTGATAGGGGATCACATTTACAGTCCAACGAAATATATATTTATGAATATTTATTGTTTGCACCTCAATGGTTCCTTCTGCACCCCATGAAGTGTTTAAAAGACAAACTAACCTTGTACGTTCCTAATTGTAGTTCTTCTCTTGACTCTCCTTGTATAATCCTAAATCCGACATTTAACCTTAAATTTTCAAATTCGTATCCCTAAATCCTCAAATGCATTTCTTACCTACGTTTTTCGACCCATTTCAACAAAACAAAAATATAAATTTCCTATATCCCTAATATATAGTAAATGTTAATGTGTACTTTGTTCGTTGTTGGGGACACGACCTTCTTCAAACGTGGGAGAGTAAAGAGTGTGATGCTAGGGTTAGGAAAATAAAGTGATATGAAGTGGGTGGGTGGGTAAATATAAAGAGAGAGAAACATTTTTTTTACCCTAATCAGGTTCAGTTAAGGGATTTAAAATGATTGAGGCTGTAGGAAGAAAAATTGGAGGTGCAGGAAGAAAGATCCTAAGTTTAGACCTTAGTTTTGTGGATACTCTAAATTATGTGATCCAAAAATTTTCAAATCGTAGAACATATGAGAATGACTTTTAAATTATTTAATTTGGAACTATGTTTTGGGATGAGAATTTTTTAGATTGTGCAATCTAAAATATTTGTTCTCATTTTTATATAACTAATGAGTATAAAATTTTTGTTTTATCCTCAGTGTATTGGATTGTTATCATTATAGTAATAAAATGTTGCAAACATTAATTAACATTTTGAAATAAACTAAATTTT
This sequence comes from Vigna umbellata, assembly GCF_018835915.1. The sequence goes on along the minus strand of NW_025901622.1, from coordinate 9,663 downwards.
AATATAATAAATAAAATATGTTAATATCACGTATGTAATGTAAAAATTAATACAAATATTATTTTTCCTAGATCAAAATATTAGGAAAATATAAAATTTAAAAGATCAAATAATAACTGAATAAATATTCAATAGTTATAAAGAAGATCAATGATCAAATATCTATCATAGAAATAAGGGAGAAAACTAACCATCAAGGAAGTATATCAGTTTGTTAGATTATCCAAGGTTTAATCATTTCGGAGGTCCCTATTTGTATACATTCGTGTTCAAATTAGGCCACGTTATTTGAAAGAGTTTAATGGGCCCACTTTTATGTAGAAAAATGGAATCAATAAAGTCCCTGTCGTTAAATTCTGTGGACGGCGTTAAATGTGTGTCTGGTGACATGGTGAAGTGGCATTTCATAAACCACGTGGCCCATAAATCAGATGGGAACCAGATTTTGCAAGTGTCCAGATCCTTAACACACCATAATGAACCAGTTAAATATGCTGACACATCATCATCCCTGCCACGTCAATTATCACATCATCATCCTCTCCACAAAAATCATAATTCCCTTATCCTTGCCGCCGTGCCTCAACTTGTCGCCACCATCATTGTCCTACGCTGCCGCAAGGCCGTCGCCTAACCCTAATTCGCGTCGCAAAGCCGTTGTAACGTCCATCCTAGCACCGTCAAACCATATCTCCACCACGCAACCTCACTGTCAGCGACGCCATCCATGGCACACATCAAAACCACAAAACCGCACCATCACTGCAAATCCTCCATTGACGCCGCCAAACCCTAGCATCGCCACCATCCTCACCACCAATCCTCAACAAGCCGCCTCCGCTACTACTCGCACTAGGCTGCACCACGAGAACCACTTTATCGTCATTGTCACACCATCTATAGCAACGAGATCATCTTTTTCACCATCAATAACCAGAAAACACCAAACAGATTGCAAAAAAACCAGATCTGACACACCCTAAATGTTTGTCGCTTGCTTGGTAGATTGCGAAAAGTCTTATTACACTCGCGCAAGCTCAAGTCGCGCGGAATACGCCTACAAATAAATCCATCACGGTTTGGCAAAATTTGGTTCAAATCTGATTTATGTGCCAAGTTGTTATGAAGTGCCACTTCACCATGCCACCAGACAACACATTTAATATCGTCACAAAATTTAACGGCAGAAGCTTTATTGATTCAATTTTACATAAAAAGGTACCCAATTAAGCTCTTTCAAAATACGGGGACCTAATTTACACGAATCTGCACAAATAGGGATCTCCGAAAATGATTAAATCATAAATTAAAAATATTTCAATAATTTAAAACAAAAATAAATATGAGGATGATGACGTGTATTAACAAGAGTATGAAGAATAAGATGGGACAAATATGTATATATACACATTCTTATTCTTATACTTATGTGGACAAATTTAAATATACTTACAAAATCATGTTGTTTATTTTCACCTAAAAACAAACTCTCTAAAATATTAAGTAATCTTTCCTTCTACTTTCGACTCAGACTTTATTATAGTAAAGATAAATAAATATTTTATTATTTAGGTTTTAAAACTAATTTAGTTCGTATTTTGTTGAGTTTATTCAATGCGGTCATCTTTTCTTTGTGGTCATTAAAGTTCAAAACAACATGTGAACAAGGTATGATACGTGTCACTTTATGTTTTTTTTTTTAATTTCAAAAAAAATGTTTGTGTCAAGTCATTTTTATTAAATATTTCTAGAATTATTTTTGAACTAACTCTAACTATATTATCATAAAATAATTATTATATTTATATTTGATTTTTACTACATATAAAATATAGGGTTAGAGTTGGTTTAAAAATAATGAAAAAATTTCTTTCTAATTTTAAATTAACTCTAATCATATTATTTTGACATAATGAAGAATTACATAAATCTAATAATTATATTATAATAATATAGTTAATTTTAATAAAAATATCATTATAACATTTTAATAAAAATAAATTTCATCTCAATTTAGAGAGGAACAAAATTGCTTAATTTTAATAAAAATATTAGTATAACATTTATATAAAAAGTTAAATTTGGTCTCAAATTGGAAAGAGACAAAATTGCTAAAAATAGTAAGATTGAATTAAATTAAAAGAACAAAAATAAAAACTAAATGAAATATAAGACATTAACATGTAGCACAGACACTAAGACGTGACACTATTATTTCTATGTAACACGATATTGACTCGACACGTGAATAATTTTTTCATTAAAAGTAAAAAAAATATATAAAAAAAGGAAAGTTAAAAAATAAAACATGACATATCATATTTATATGTTGTTAATTATTTAGATGACATTAACAAAAAAAGACTAACTTAACCAAAAATTAACGAAAATAGAGATCTTATTAATCACGAAAAAAAAGAAGAAAATCATATTGAATAAACTCAATGAAAATAAAAACTAAATTAATATTAAACCTAACTACAAAAAGAAACATGGGGTGCAAAAAGAAATCACTTTTATTTATATTGTATTTTATATCTGTTTTTTCTCACTAGCCCAAATTGGCCCAGTTGTCCTAATAATAGTAGGACCATGCGATTTCCATCCAACTTTTCGCTATTTTTATTCTATGATTTGTTTGTTATTTTCCCTTAAATATTCTGAATAGAAATCTCTATATTATAATATACACAATATAAAATTTGTTTTGATAATGTTAGAAGCTGCACCCTCTTTGAGTAGGAAAAAAAAGCATTTTCGTTAAGTGCTGTTATTTTTGGGAGAAAATAATTAAGAAAAACAAATAAATAACTATTTTTCATAAATTAAAATCATTTTTTTCGTAGTTAATTGAAGAAGTTATCTCATTCAATATCTTTAAATCTATATTTTTATTTCTGTATAAGTTAGTTTTTAACTTATGGAGATAATTTTTCTCTTTGTTTTCTCTTTTAGAAGTGTATACGTAAAAGCTTGTCCAAATATGTCTATTTGTGGAATAAATATGGACAGTTTCTTTTGATTAATATTTTTTTACTTGATTGAGTACAACACCATGCTTATCTTAAGTATAACTTAATGTTGTAACTTAATACCTTTATTATAGTGAAATTTGATTTTTCACTTTGTAAAACACAATTTTTACCTTTTGAATTTATCAAAATTAATTTAATGCAAGTTGTGGAAATTCCTAAGAAATTCCGAACAGCTTTTATGAGTAAGCTATTTATATTCCTACTGTACGTCTCATTCAAACTAACCTACCCAAGAAAAACACCTTGTAATGAGTACTTTTAATCGACGTGGGACCTCCGAAACTTCCAAGAAACTTCTTTTCTCGCATTGTCAATCTTACATAAACTTCTTGGATACTTTCTCAGAACATGTTTTCCAATGTTTCCAAGAAACACAAGAGAAACATCTCAATCCTCACCTTACTTTCCACGAAATTCCTCTTTGCACCCAAATTTAAGTGAATTCATTTCCGACATCTTCCGTCACCAACATCATCAACCCCATTCCCTGATCATCTCACAACACTGTTCCAAATTGTTGTTGAATTGCAGTTTTTTCCCATTTTTTTATATCATGCTCATGATTGTAGTCAATTATCCTTGCAAACTCTTCTAAAACCTTGATTCCAGTGTCAAAATTGAACTCAGAGTCTTTCCCCACATTTTGTCACTCCAGTTAAATTTGCAGTCACGTAACATAACACTACATTCAAGATTGTAGTCATCAGAAACTACAAAAATCTTGACATTATTGTAATCCATATTACAGTCTCATACACTGCAAAGATATTGGAACTGTGATTCAGATTACAGTCACAGACACTCCAAAATCTTGACACTGTTGAACATCTCAAGAATCTTCAAGCTACAGCTGAAACTGTAGTTGCAGGCACTTCAAAAAATTTGAAATTGTTACAGTCAAATTTCCAGTAACAGACACTACCAAAATCTTGATACTGCTGTCAAAATTTACCATTTTCTTAAACCTTATTCTCCAAACAGAAAAACCATGACTGCTTCATCATCACTTCACCTTCTTCCTCTGACAACTTCTTCATTCGATGAAGCACTCCAAAAGCTTAAAAGCGTGTTACCCTTCTTTGGATTCATCAACATGACGATCAGCAGCATGGTCACGATCTACAGCGCGCACAGAAACAACGACACTCCCACCATCGTATTCGTGGCTTTCGTCTACTTCGGATCCTTGTTCTTGGACTATTGCTTCCGCTTGTACCACTCTCTTCCCCCATCTTCGCCATCTTCTCACAACATTAAGGTCGTGATCTGGGTTTTGATCAGTTCCATCATGTTGGGGTTTGCATTCGAGTTTTCAACTTTTATGGGCTTTCTTGAGTCTGTGTTCTTCTTCGGCCTTGTGATCAGTGGCAACTCGTATCTGTTCTATGTGTACTTCATTTGGGACAGTGAGAAGAGTGGTGGTAGTGCTTGCAACAGTGATGATTGTTGTGAGCGTAAACCATTGACAGAGGTTAAGGTTGTCGATGAAGTGTGATAAAGGTACCACCAGAGAGTGAACTAGGTTGAAGCAATGTCTCTGTTTTGATATGAATAAATTCGTTTTACGTGTGTTTGTTTATAAGCAAAAAAGTGTATACCGTGTTATCAACTACTTGGTTTGTGTATTAAAAAGAAAACAAGGGAAATACTTTTATAATATAAATACAAATACTATATATTTTTTTATATAAATATTATTTATTGAGTTGAGACTTTGTATTATATATATATATATATATATATATATATATATATATATAT
>NW_025901619.1:0-13783 GCF_018835915.1 Vigna umbellata | reverse complement strand
TAAATTTGAAAATAATACATTTATAGTTTAATTCAATTACAAATCTGAAAACTCGTCAACAACTGAAAATAATTACAATTACTTTATCTAAACACTAAGAGTTTCAAGAAATAAAATATTTCAAGCAACCCTTTTATTTCTGCAATGACATAATAATTGTTGCACTAGGGGTGAAATCCTGAATGTAAGGATTATCAAAGATTTTTATTAATCATAAAATATTATTAGTCAAATATCATTCATCATAGGTCATTATTAGTCAAATATTACTTGTTAAAAGGTATTATAATTAATATTTAAACTGAAATATAATAAAATAATATAAACAACTCAAATATCATTTTGATATGAAAAAACTTAACAAAATTATGTTTAAAAAATTATATGTATTTATGTTTAAAGTTTAAAAAATAAATTAATAAAACTAAATTTTAAATTTTCACATCAAATTTAAAGAATAAATAATTTATTTATTTTAACTTAAATGAGAGATGAAATAGATAAAGTTTCCATTTAAGGTAGTGTCATCAAAATGGGTTGAAACCCATGAGCCAATCCGGCTCATCACGGGTTTGAGCCAGGTTGAATTGGAAAAAAATACAAAAATTTTGATGCGAGCCAATTTTGACCCGACTCACTAAGAATCCGGCTTACACATGTTGAACCCGTGACCCACCTATTTTTTTTAATTAAATTAAATTAATTATTCAAATCCTTTTTTTCATAGAAATTAAATTAATTAAATTAATTATTCAAAATGCACAACCTTTACTTAACAATAAAGTCTTTCGTGTTGCTGACTTTCCAAAAGTTTTCCTAAGATTATAGATTGGATAATAGTATAGATGGAGATAAAGCATAATACTGTGGATTTATCCATTCAAGATTCCAATTTAATAGATGGATAATATTATAGATTGGATAATTCAGGAATATATCATTTGTTTTATCTTGTTTTTAGACCTATCTACAAGCATGACGACAGTTTTATCTTGTGTTATATATTTTTGTTAACAAATATATGTAGTTTCTTGGTCTGTGTATGTCTCATTAAACTAAATTGGCAAAATTTTATGCTTAACAATAGAGTTCTTTTGTTTCATTTTCTTTATAATCAATTGGTTCAATTATTACTATTTTAATTTGATTAATCAAAGTAACATGTTACAAGAATCTAAGAAGAAGAGGGTAAAAAAAAGTTAACTAAGTGAGCCAATGAGTCAACCCGTTTAACTCACAAACTCGTGGTGGGTCGGGTCAGGTTCAAATTTTTTCGACTCACTAATAAATGAACCGAGTTAGGTTGGTTCACTAAGTGACTAACCCGTAGTGAGTCGGGTGAGGCCGGGCTACCGATTTTAACAGCTCTAATTTATGGTAAATATATTTAGTTTACTTTTATTGTAATTATTTAAAAGCCGTGAGATGATAAAGAGCAGTTATTATATGATAACATAAAACTATTTTATAACAGGGTTTGACCATAATTATTAAAATCTGACCGCTGAATTGGTTTAACCTTTTACAGAAGTTGAAATTTTCAAAAGTAGTGTGAACGTGTCAATAGCCTACTAAACCAGTACAAAACCAACGAGAATTTCTGAAAAAGTTTATTCAAACAATAACTGAAAATGTTTATTTAAANACACATGCCTCACTTTTTTATAATAACAAAATATAAAATTATAATTATAAAAATAAATATAAATAATTATTTTTAATTTATTTTGTAGATATTTTTATTTATTTAATTTAAAAAAATGGTTAAATTTTAAAAAATAGTTAAATTAAAAAAAAACGATTATTTGAAGGATAAAATTGAGAAAAATGTGGACAGCAAAAAGGAGTAATCTCTTTATTAAATTATATTATATAATAGTATAGTATAGATATACATTTGTCCCAAGGATCCAAACAATTAAACCGTTCAAAGACTTGCTTATACACAGAACAAGTTGTACAGAGAAGGCTTATTTTGGTGAAAGATTTTATGGTAGCATCTTCCAATGTTAACATAACTAAGTTTGATATTTTTTTTAACCATATGTTATTAAAATGAAATGTTCAATAAGTTTATTGTTGACTATTTTTATTAAAAAATACACTAAAAAAAAATAATTATTACCGACGACCAAAATCTGTTGAAAACGTTCAAAATCCGTTGGTAATGTTATTTTTTCGACGGCTTACTGACGAAGTTTGGTCCGTCGATAATAACATTGTCGGTAATATTTATTGACGAATTATTATGATCGTCGGTAATTACCGAAGGTCAAATTCGTCGGTAATTACCACAAAAATCCGTCGATAATTACCACAAAAATCCGTCGGTAATTACCGAAGGAAAAAGCCGTCAGTAAGTTCGTCGATAAATATCTCGATCAGGTTCATTTTCTTCCTCTTTCCCCTTCCTCGGTTTCCTCAGATTTTAATTTTTTTTATCAAACTTTCTTCATTCCTAAATCAAAACAACAATCCAATTCATTCCAAACCAAAATCAAAGGCTCTACTTAATTGTTTTAGAAACCCTAAAATTGGGAAAAATCCCTAATTAGTTTTTGAGCATCCCGACGGCAGCACTACTCCACATGGTTCTCCGACAACAGTGATTCTCCCACGACAGTGGTGGCGTTCTCCCATGGCAACGGTGGTGTTCCCCAACGATAATAGTGGCGTTCTCCAACGACAGCGGTGTCGCTCTCCAACGACAATGGTGGCGCTTCGCGTGGTTCTCCCACGACAGCGGTGGTGCTCTCCAACGGCAGCAGTAGCACTCTCCAATGACAACGGTGATAGTATGGGAAGATGGTTGCACGAGTGAGAAAAATGGTTGCAGAGAAGGTGAGAAATGATCTTGAGATGAGATGAAAGAAAAAATGACGAAAGTGTTTTGTGAGATAGAAAAATATAGTCTTCTTCGCGTAGAGAGAGAAAAACTGGGCAGGAATTTTGCCGTTCTTTTTACCGACGGATCTTGGTCGTCGGTAACTAAAATATGTATTATTGACGGATTTACCGACGGATTTTGTCCGTCGATAATTACCGAAGACTTTACCGACAGATTTTGTCCCTCGATAATTACCGAAGGATAAATATCTGTCGATAATTACATTTTTTACATCCATCGATAAGCTTCGTCGGTAAAGCCTCATTTACTGACGAAAATAATTCCGTCGGTGAAATTTCGTCAGTAATTCCATGTATTTTTGTAGTGATAGTTATCATTAGTAAAGTATTATCTTTTAATCATATTTGTATTTATAAATATTATAAATTAATATTGAATTAAAGTATTACTTTTTTCATTTTTTTATACTTCGTTTGTCTTTTTCAATTTATATTGTTAGTTTTTGAAAGTTGTTATATTTGTGAATGAGTTTAGGGTTCACTAGTGCAGTAAGAGGAAATAGCACCGGTTACTTTTGCTTATAGGCCCCGGTTCTACAATCGAGGCGTATACAAACGAGATAAAAAATGGTAGGTTTTATGCCTCGGTTACGGGCCTAGTAAAAAAGAATAGGATTATGCCTCGGTTTTCAGGTAACTGAGGCAGTAACGTTTTTTTTTTATTTTTTCAGCCGTCCTCAGCCGTCCAGCCATTTGGGGGTTCACAACAAGAACAACAACATATCAGAAATACACAACACAAAAGCTTCATTGCACAATATACAACATCAACAAAAGACATCATCAACAAAAGAGAAGTTTCGCGGAGGCCGTCGGGACTGAAGGCCGTTTCGCGTGCCCCAGATCGTGACGGTACCGGAGGCGGAGGCGATCCAGTCGCTGTTGGGGGAGAAACGTGCGATGGTGGCCGAGACGGAGGTGACCCAATCGCCGTTGGGGGAGAAACGCGCGATGATGGCCGAGGCGGAGGTGACCCAATCGCCGTTGGGGGAGAAACGCACGATGGTGGCCGAGGCGGAGGCCACCCACTCGCCGTTGCGGGAGAAACGCCGATGGTGGTCGAGGCGGAGGAGACGAACTCGCGAGGTTGAACAACGACCAATTGGGATTTTCTGATTTTGGGCTTCGCGATCTGGAGTAGTGTCGGAGGTAGAGGCAGAGGTAGCAGTGTCGCCGACAGAGGTAGTAGTGACGGAGGTGAGCACTGGCAACACAAGGGTGGCGCGACGAGTCGTGGAAGTGGTGGAGGAACCCGCGACGCAGAGGAAGAATGGAGAGCATAAGGAAGGAGAAGCTGAGGAAGGAGAAGCCGTGGAAGTGCTGATTTGACGCAAATAGGCTAAGTGCAGAGTGGCAGCGAAAAAAAGCTTTTGCTTTGGCACCGGTTAAAAGGTCAGCCCGAGGTATAAAGTGCTGGAAATCATCTACGATTTCGGTTCCTGATGAACCGATGCCTTTAAGTCTGGCGTAGTAGGTAAAGTTGCAGGTGTAGCAGTGATATAGGCCTCGGGTCTTAGATTAACCGGTGCAATATCGTTATTCTGCCTCGGGTCTTAGCTTAACCGAGGCATATATGTTAGCTTTATTTACGGTTCTGCCACCGCGTTTTTATATGTTTCGGGTTTACTTAAACCGAAGCGTATATAGCGCTTTCCAATCCCCTTTTTTTACTAGTGGTTAGTCCTTCATGTTTTTTGTATACTTTTTTTCTTATTTTTTTAAAAATTTCATATCTTATCAATGAAACTGTAATGAGCTAACACAGTTGAGATGCAAAATTTTCATCACATTTATTAAGGTTTGTATTTAAATTTTAAAGGGTGATTATTGTAATAATTAAATTTTATGTTTTCCTTCTGTCTTTTGGGATTAGTGTAATAATTAAACATGCACTTTATTTTTTTAAAAATAAATTAAGGTTTAAATTTATTCCCTAAAAGTCATGAATGTTGCATTACAGTGGCTCTTCATAGTTTATTGTGTTACACTTAAAATTTACTAACATTCAACTTACATTGCTTATTCGTGCCTTTTAGTTTATACTTAAAAGCAATCAAGTTGGAAATGCCCCCTTTTTTTAAATAAGAAACTGGCTTTTGACATTCATTTACGGATTTTTATTATATAACAAATTTGGCTATAATGTTTTCATGTGACTAGTGCTTTGATTGCTAACTTATTTATTTTTAAACCAAGGATTCGTTCAGTAATTTATATAGCCGAAGATAAAATATAAAAATGAGTTTACTTTATATCTTTTGGCAATAATATAGAATTTTGAAAAACCAGTTTAAGAATGATTTCAGTTTGAAATATTCAGATAATAGTTGGGTCATAATAAAGTACTCCTATATAAAATAATAAATAAAGCTAAAGATGATGTGATTATGTACTTTAAATTTTAAAGCATATTTAGTAAAATAACTACTATCTAAATAATTTTTTTAATCACAACACAAATACTTAAAACACTCCATAAACAAATTCAAAAGCTAACACATATATCACACATAAAATATATGTACTATAAAAATTAAAAAATAAATTAAAATTAAATTTTATATCAAATTAGGTCGATTTTCTGGTTTTAATATCAATTTAATCCACTAAAAGAATTATTAAATTTCCTATAGAAATTTATTGATAGAAAAAAGTTCATTGATAAACAAAATTTAATTTTAAAATTTTAATTACCATAAAAAATATACATATAGTAATAGATATGTTCATAATTTAACTATAAAATGTGCCATACTGGATATGTTATTAAAATTTATCAAAATTTGAAATTTTTATAATATTGACATATATTTTTGTTGATAAATTTTGTTAGGAAAATTGGAGTCAAAATTACACTTTAAGTTTTGACCATTCTGGGTAAAATTCATAATTGAATTGTTTTAAAATTCGTTGCTAAATTAATTAGTAATGGATTTTTTTAAAAAATTGTTGGTAATTGAAATTTTTGAAAATTTGTCAATTAATCTATTGATAATTGGAAACCAAATTTTTTGTTAAACCATATTTTATTGTAAATTAATTAGAGATAAGTGAGAAATAAGAGAGAAAGGAAAGAAAAATAAAGGAGGAGAGCATGGAAGAGGTAGTAATAACGAATACAACTATGACAATAGTAACAAAAATAAAAGCCATAGCGGTAATGAAAACCATGAAGCTGAAAAGGAGAAATAGAAAGTAGAAGTAACAAAGGTTATGAAGGAAGAAGAGAAGAGAAACAAAAAAAAAGACAAATAATTATTACTAAATTTTGACCGTTAATAATTACTAATAGATTATTATACACATATTTTAATCATTGATAATTTTTTTTATCTATTAAAATATTTTATTCGACAAATATTTTATATACAATCTTTTAATTCTAGATAATACATTAATAGTCTTGATTTATCAATAGATTTTATAATTATTGATAAATTTTGTATCTCGATAAATTCTATTTTCTTTGTGTCGATCCACTTTGTTCTTCTGATAAAATTAGTTTTGATTTCGGTCTCTCTAATATACTGGTTAGAGGCTTTTATTCCCTAAATATTTTTTTTTATTTATTTGTGTTTTGTCTTGAAAACTCTAAAATGGGGAAAAAAATTGATATTGGGTGTAATAATTTCGTAATAATATTTTAAAGGAGAGATTTACATGATAAAGGCTAACGAACATTTGAGATAAAATATGTTTTTCTGTACCTCAAATATTTTGTCTTTTTTATCCTATAAAATTAAAATAAGTCAAATTTAGTTTGATGTTAAAAAATTTGTTTTCAAGGTTCAACACAATTAATCTAATATGACTATTATATTATTACTTATTATTTTACTAGTATATAATTGATTAGTTAATAAAATCTATTTTTTTAATATTTTATCATAAATATTTTAAAGAGGCCAAAACTATATTTGTTTTATTTTACTTTTTAATTTTCCCCATTATACAACATAATTAAATTAAGAGGAGAAAAGAGACACATAAATAATAAAATTTGTTTTATATTAGGAAAGTATATGAGAGCAATTTATCTTTTATGAAACAGAAAAAGAAAATATCAAAACACGAAAGTCACGAATAATTTTCGACTTGAAGTGTGAAAAAGGACACATCGTGGAGAACTTAAGAAAAAAACAAAGGCGATTGCATGAGTTATACATAGATTATAGAAGATAAGTATGAGAAGGTAATTATTAATGTGAGAATATAAAAATGAATCTCATACTAACATTGTTTAAACTTTGGTCATTGATCGATTCAAAATACCTTGATGTGATTGTATAATTAACTTTATCCAATTAGATACTTAGTTAGTGTAAAACCAAAGCGATAATAAGAGGAAAAAAATCATAACTTTGATTTTTACTATAGTAAAATTAATATATATATATATATATATATATATATATATATATATTTTTAAATACATATACAATTTATAAAGTATTTTTAAATTCGAAAATATATTCTAGAATGTATATTTTGAAAAATATTTTTTTAATACATTTATGAATACATATTTCAGAACATGTGTTCAAATTTAAAAATATATTCTAAATTGTAGCATCTAGAGTTCATTAAAAAAAACGAGATGCAAGATTATTTTTTACCTGTCTATTGTAGTTTTAGTGAAAAAGTGATTTATGGGGTGCAGGAAGAAACAAATAGAAGTTGTAGCCATGTAACAAATTATAAATGACAGAGATAGTAATCCAAAAGCATAAACGTCACGCCCCACCACCAAATACAAGTTAGGAAAATGTATATTGCTGATAAAGGTTTATTTTGCACTTTAATTGCTTCAGGAAAAACAAAATCGGAATGCAAGGGCAAGTAAATTTAAATATATTTTTTTCTTTTTAGTTTTTAAAATCTAAAGTTGAAAAATATTAGTTTTTATATTTTATTTATGTTTAAAATATTAATATTTTCATGAAAGTATTTCTTGAAAAATAATTATTTTTTCAGTAAAGTTTCCATAAAAGTTCGTAAGGTGAGGTGGAACCAACTCTCACGTTTAAAAACCATTTTTATAACGTGATAAAAATATAAAGTTAGTCTTATTAGGTTAATGGGTGTTGCATCCTCCACCACCACCAAATGTTTTCTGCATCTCTTCATATTTCTCTAAAAAAATTTAATTACAAAAGTATCCTTTTTTTACTTTAATTATATTTATTTATTTATACCTCATTTTCACTCTCTTCCACTGCCCCCACCCCTCTCTCCCAACTCTCACTTTTCCATATCCGTTTCTTTCCACCCCCAACTCTCACTTTTCGAGATCCCTTTCTTCCCATCCTCCAACTCTCACTTTTTTAACCTTTCTCAAATAATTGTCTCACACTCATTAATTTTTTATCAATTTTAAGAACATAGACTATTCTTATTTTCTTGGATATTTTTGCAAGTATCAAGCATAGAACCTACGGAGACAACACTTGTCAGGTTTGATGCCCATATGGAATTTCCTTCGGGACCCAACAGTGTTAGCCCCGCCGAAGTAATCCGAACCTGTGATCCCGATGGTGTTGTTGCAAGTCTTTTGTTGGCTGTTTTTAAACTCCAAACAATTGTCTTGTCGGGTATCATGTCGTACCATATGTCAACCATGAACATCTTTGTATTCGGATCTGTGTTATTATTCAATGCACGAAACCCAAATGTAAAATGACCAGAAGGTGAACGCCACACTCCATTGTTGTCGGTGGAAAGTGTGGAACCGATATTAACTTGTGCAAAAGCTAATAAAAGAAGATGAAATTGAAGACATATAAGTGTTGGTACAAGGAGGGTTAAGGAAGCCATGGTTTGAATTACAACAAAGATAGAACAATAGAGATGTTAATGAGTAGTTATTTTGTCGATGGCTTATAAAAGCCAGCTGCTTGACAAAGTCTTTGTTCTGGAAACCACATGGAAGATGAGGGTAAGGTGGCCAGAGTCCTAAAAACTGTACAAGAGTTCCATTAATTTCAATAGAGATGTTTACATTGATTCTACTGTTGACCTTATGGCTCGACAATTGACAGACTCCATCAAACCTCATCCACTCATCAATGCTTCATAGGATTAAGTTGAAAAAAGCAAAAGAAACATTAGGAGGAAAACATCCAATTTTTGGATCTTTTAAACGGATATCAATATCATGAATGGATGTCAACATCCGTTTGTTCTCCGTTTGTTCTTAAACGGATGTTGACATCCGTTTAAGAATTCAACGTATATTCACATCCGTTTAAATATTAAAAAAAAGGGTAAAAAAGAGATGAGGAGGTGGAGGGAGCATTACGTAGTGGTGGAGGGAGTAATACCCTAGGTTAATTAATATGATATATAATACCCAATGCCATCATAAGGTGGGCGCTTCTTCCTTCCTGCACTCCACATTTTTCTTTCTGCACCTTCGATTTTTCTTTTTCATTTTACCCTGTTCGTAAGAGAACTAACTCGATCAAATTTTTTTGAGGGATATGATGTGAACTAGAACAACAAATCCAGTTAATTTTTGAAGATACGTATTCGTCAGATTTTAAAATTCAATATACATTTAACTATATGGGATCTCCAAATTAAGTAAATATTAACACAAATCAAATATCACAATCCGATGCTTAAAAAATTTGACATTTAATTGGATTTTGAAATATTATGAAAAAAAAAACTCACACATAATCAGACTTCAAAATTTTGATGAAAAATATATATACATAGATTTTCTAAATTCAATTAATATTTTTTTTAACACAGTCAATTTTAAAATTTGATAAATAAAAAAATTCACACATAATCAAATTTTAAAATCTGGTAAAAAAAATTCTGCTCATAATGAATTTCGATGAAAAAGGTTAAAATTTTTGTTTATGATGTGATGCTCTCGTCAAGAGGAAAAAAAAAATCCAGTGTCACCAAGAAGGTTTAACTGTTACTTTTTTCCGATTCGATGATGTCACGGTTTTAACGAACTGGAGATGAAATTATTTGGTGGTGATCTATTTTAAGTTTAGGTATGGAGGAAGAGTTGAGGTCATTTTAGAATTTAATATTGATACTCTAAGAATTTTTGGTTAACTTATAAGTAATAGTAATGTTTATAAGAAAAACACACAATTTGGAAAAGTGAAACTTGTATAGTCTTGAAAAAGGTTTATATTTGTTGGCATTTGTGAGAAGTATTTTTGTTTGTACATTCAAGTTATTCAACAAAGTTTTCTTAAGTCACCTAAATAAGTGGAAATGTCTCTGATCTTTTTGTACATAATCGAATTTGATGAAAGATGTAAAGAAGTTAGTAAAAGCTTATTTTCTTAATTGATTATGAGATTTTAGAGCTTGATTTTACTGGAAATTATACTTCATATATTGAGATGAAGAAAGTTTATTTTGCTGAGAGTTTATGTATTTTTTTTCAAATATGTTGTTTTCTTTTATCAGCTTCTCAATATGTTGTAATATATAACTTAATTTACACCCATTTATGTAGTGAGAGTTTCCAAATTTGTTTCTCTAATGTCAATGATATTTAGTTTTGTGTATAATTAACGGAAAATAGTTTGGTAAGAGATTTAAAATATGTGTTTAGGTATAGCTCAGTCATAATTAGAAAATTATGAAAGGATAAAAGGAGAAAAAGAAAAACAATATCTTTTTATCAATATTACATGGAAGTAAGATACAAGTGAAAAATCAAAGTTGGTAATAGAGATTTAATTATCATAATTGACATGGGCTTATATTTTTTTACTCTGACGGTCAACTTTATATGTAGAAAAGTAATAAAGTACAAGACAACAATATAGTGACGAAATATTTCAGGTAAGAGTTGTGAGAATTAATATAAAAAAATATACGTTATGTATTAATTATATAACTTGGGTTAGTTATAATTTATAAATAAAAGTTGGAGATGTAAAAATAGGTTAAAATTTGTGAGTTTGATTTGGATTGAGTTAAAAAAAAAAATTGTAAATTTTAATATAGACTAAAAAGTTGATCTAACTTATTAAAATCCTTATTCATGATAGTGAATATTTTAATATCCACTTATAAACGGATTGAGTGTGGATATTATATTATCCATATTCACGAGTATCCCTTACTTGCAAAAAGAAATTAAAATTAAAATTTAATTTATATTTAATTAAGTTAAATTTAATTAAAATTAAAATTAATTTATATTTTATTAGGTTAAATTAAATGGAAATCAAATTTTATTGTATATTTAATTTAATTTATATTATATTTTATGGAAGTGAGTACTCGCGGGTTTTAAAATACCAACAGTATTTTTTAAATGACATACCTGACGTATATTAAGACAAGTAATAAATGAATTTTTTTTGTTATGGGTCAGGTAGCAGGTAGACACTATTCGTGTTCGATGATCTATTATCATCCTTAGACTCACTGAGGTTGAGATAAGTCAGGTTGACTCATCAATCTAAACATAAAAAGAAAAAACATTTTTTTAGATTGTTTAGATTTTATTTAGAATTATGATTTAGTTTTTGGGATGAATGATTATTTATTTTTTAAAATGAGAAAAACCAATTTTTTAAAATAAGTTTGAATTTTGTAGATTTTGGTTATATATTTAGAAAATGTTACACTAAAAAATTATAATTTTTTTTTAACTAAGTGTTTAACCAGAACTACCAATCCATGATGAATCGGGTTAGACTCAAGTTTTTCGAGTTCCTTAATAAGCTACCAGAGATGAATTAACTTATTAAGTGGATTTAACAATTTAATTTAATGAAAATAATTCAAAGAAACTCGGTGAAAAGTGAAACCATAAGAAAATAACAAGTACTTATTGGGATATTATGTTACATTTTTTTTTAATTTTTTTTTGTTTATTGAGCAAATGAGAAGGTTCTCATAAGTGGAAGTTTAAAGTTTGGAGTCGTTTATTAGAGAGAAATTAACATGATATTTACATGAAAGTTCTATTTTATGTTTTGCATCTTCAATTTATGTTTGACCACACCTTCAAGTATCAAGCCACGTGGGTAATAAAGTTCTTTAAGTTTCTATTTGTTAAAAGGGTTTCATATGTTTATGGTTTAGTTCTACTTAATAATATTTTTGTATTAATATTTACATAGAATAGTCAATTCAATTCGGTGTGTGAAAGAATCTCACAAAGCCGAAAGGATCACGTAAAAAAAGTATGGTGGAATAAACGGTTACCTTTGAAGTGCTGTAGCCTACGAAAAATGCAAGATGATTTCTCTTCAACCATAATGACATGAATGTTAATGACATTGTGTTTAGAAATATCAAACTCATTGGATATACATTAATTTGTTTTGTGTTTTAATGCAATTCTTCCTTGATCATATCTAACATTGATTTCTCTGGTTGTTCTGTAATATTTTTCTAATTTACCATAAAATTTAAACGAATTTATAATGGCTTTTATTTTTTAATTTTTATTAAAGCTTTTGGAAAAATTCGATGTAAGTATAGGACTATGGATGGACTTTTTTCACCTTAAAGAAAATTTTATTTTTGGATTACCCTTTCAAGATTAAGGTTTTTGTATTATTTCTATGTTAAAAGTCCAAAAAAATTAGGTTAAATATTTCAAACCATAATTGGTTATGGGATACTCACTCAATTTCTAATTTGGGATTAATTAACTTCTTTTAATGTATTTCTCCATAATATAATTACTGAGTGATTTTATTCAAAAGGGTTAGATAGATTCATGGTTACTCCACATACTTTAAAGGAAATCATCCCAACAAAACTTTTCACATAATTATGGTTATATAATATACATAATTATTTTCATTAAAATTTTGTTGTTTGGTCTTGCTATGGGCCGCTTATGTACACACACAAAAAAAGAAGAAGACATGAGTTTGTTCCACAAAAGAAAATATAAACTAGTTATTACCAAATTAAGTACTTTGATTCAGTCAAAATCAATGCAATAAAAAACCACTCAATAGATAGCATCATACAAGCTGCTTTATTGACTTGTGTTCGGCAATACATTTGGTAATCATGCCATTTGAATAAGATATCAAATTTCAATATAAATACCTTTAGGAGGAGGAACAATAAGATGTTTCATATTAGATAGAGAAGGTTTATATATTTAGGCCAATAATAATATCGTTACTATGAACTAAAGATGCAAAAGAGCCTCTAAGTTATTTTGGGTTCATGGTCGACTGAAGATATCTCTCAGACCAATGAATCGAACAGACAAACAGTTAATCGATCGATAAAAACAACCCTTAAGGTAATCAATAATAATAAGTGTTGTTGATGGGGAGTTAATGAAAATAATTGTCATTTATTGACAATTAATAAGAATAATGTCATTTATTGGTGATTAATGAGTAAGACCTAATGGTAAACTCATTATAATTATTTATAAATATTTGTCTGGTGAAGAGGACAAGTAACTTTTTACCCTGATAACTAATCTTTATTACAAGATTATGACGAAAAGTCACTGACTTGACTTGAGGGTGTCTTTTGTAGTCACCCTCCCCTGCGACTTGGACAAGGAGAGACAACTTTAAATATTTTGAATTAGGGTTCTAAATCCTGCCAAAACATTTTGGCGTCTACCGTGGGGCTGAGCGGCATCCCCATGATTGCATGAGGAACCAAACGTATGCTCGACATCGCTACTTCGAATCAATACCAGGTTTTGCAAGAAGAGTAAAATATTCCATAATAATTTTCAAAGGCATGTCTATTTTGAAAACTTTCAGGAAGGTTTAGTTCTAAGTACTTTCAACCTTAGCAGGTTTCGCTTTTCATTATAATTTATAAATTATAATATATTTGTTTAACTCATATTTTTGTGAGTAAAAATATCCTGCACACAAAGATTCAGTCCTACGTT
>NW_025901618.1:14031-34608 GCF_018835915.1 Vigna umbellata | reverse complement strand
CTAATTTGAACATCCTAACATGTGTAAACTAGTGGAATGAAGCTAGGAAACTTGTCAAAAGCAAAGAATTACCTCAAACTGAAAGTTTAAGTATGTAAAACCTAAAATAGTCTACTAAAAGGGTAAGAAAGAGGCAATTCACCTAAAGTAGACTAACAATAACTAAGGTTAATATCCTAAGAAGTCTAAAGTAGGAAATGTGATAACTAGGAAATACTCAAAGCAAACAAGTACCTAACGGAAAAACTACTTCCAATTTTGAGTAAGTTAGAACCTAAAAAGTCTACTAAAAAGGTGAGAACTTGGCACTCTCTGCAAACCAGTCACAGAAAAAATCTGGCACACACCGATTTGAAATTTTCGGGTAAACAGATTTGTGTCACAATTTGTAGGCCAAACAAGTGATTCAAATGAGTTTAAGAAGTTTTGAATCAATAGAGGGACACAAAGGGAACCTAGGAGAGGCACTAGATTAGATTAAACACACAAGAAAAATAAAAAATGAAGATTCAAAAGTAGTGCAGTAAGGTGTTTGATAAAAACGCAACTGTTTGATGAAAGTCCCCAAAGAAGTGCAGATTTTGTGATTTTCGATTTTTATGTTTCAAAACTGGATTTCTTGGTTTTCAAATGATTTTCATGATTGGATTACACTTTTTTTATTATATAATTCCATTTTAAAACATGTAACACTGCTTGGCCCAACCCAGAATTGAAATTTAAAGAATGTACCCATCAACAGCATTAAAATGGAAAACTGCAACCCATAAAAATGGTTTAAAGTTGTGCTTTCGAACCCCAAAATGAGTGTTCAGTGTTTGTAAAGCTCAAGTGAAGGTTCAAGCAATTTTATATCATCAATTTAAAGGTGTTTAAACATTGAAGCAACAAGGAATCACACTGCACTCGAAACTCACTAGTTCACTTCCAAATTTAAGCAAAACTGATGGTTTAGGAAGTGATTTTGCATGCAGGCTCAAATTTGACCAAATGAACAGTTCACACAGGTTTGAAATGGTAAAATAAACTTGTTCAAACATTCATAATGCACAAAAACAACCAAATGCTTCAAATCACACCTACTATAGCCAATCATGCAACAATTTTAAACCAAAATTACACTAGTAAAAAATGACGTTTTTAACTCGTACATTATGACTCATTTTTTACTGAACCAAAGCATATCAAAACGCGGTGACAGTCTCGTAATTTTAAAATCATTATATGCCTCGGTTGTTAAGCAACCGGTGTCTAAAAATAATGAACTGGTTCGATTATCGAGTGAACGAGGCATAACCCTCACGTATCAAAGATACACCTCGGCTTGGCATTGACCGATGCATCTTGGCTTTAAATCGGCCTCGATTGGCATGGACCTGAGGCATATTGGGCTATAAATCGAGAAAAGCCTGATCATTTCCCCAAAGCATCTCTCCTCTTCTCCGCCTCGCGATATTGTCCTCCTGCGATGTGCGATGTGCGATGACGGTGGACGCGGCGAGGCAGCACCGACAGTGGATGCGGCGGCAGCGAGGACGCAACGGCGAGGACATAGCGACGAGGACGCAACAGCAACGAGGAGGACGCAGCGGCGGCGAGGACGCGGCGACGAGAACGCAACGGCGACGAGGACGCAGCGGTGACAGAGGGAGGTGACGGAGGGAGGTGACGGAGGGCAGATTTGGCGCATGGAGGGGCGGAGGGTAGATCTGGGCACATGGAGGGGCAGAGAGCATATCTGCGCGCATGGAGGGGCGGAGGGCAGATTTGTGACGAGCGGAGAACCACCCGAGGACGGAGGATTCGTGGAAGGAGGGGAGCAAAGGAAGTCAGTGACGGTGGCGAGGAGGGTGGGGACGACGGAGGATATGCTGGCAAGCTTCTTGTGGACGACGGAGGGGGAGCAGAGGAAGTCAGTGACGGTGGCGAGGAGGGTGGGGACAACGGAGGGGGAACAAAGGAAGTCAATGATGGTGGATGCTGCAACCTTCGTGGGGAGATGGTGGTGGTCGGAGATGCTTCTCTTGGGGGAAGAACAGAGAAACCCATGTGCGAAGAGGAAGAAATTTGATCTAAAACGCTTGAGCTTAAGTGCATCTTCATCTCTGCTTCTAAGTTTCTACATCTGAGTTTCTTCTCATTAGTTGTTACTATTATCACTTTGGTTTTGTGGGTTGTAATTTGGACATTGGTTGTTTATATGTATAGTTTTGATGTTTGCTGCTTCCTGTTTAACATATTTTTGACATTGATTGTTGTAAATAGATTCCTTTATGGTTTTCTTGGTTGTTTTAGATTCTTGAGCTGAAATTGGGAAATCTTGAGTTTGTTTGGCATGAATGAACCGAGTAAAGTCTGAAAAAAAGCACACACACGCTATTGCCTCGATTATCTAAGAACTGAAGCATATTTCTGTTTCGTTTTAATTATTCGGTCTATAACCGAGGCATAAAGCTTACCTTTTTACCTCGCCCACGTATGCCTCGGTTGTAGAACCGATGCCTATAAACAAACATATACAATCGTGCCTTTACTCTTTATTTGTATCTAGTGTCTCACCAGAATTGAAAACAAACCTGGAAATCAAACTGGGCAGCACAACTAACAAATGGAAGTCCTAATTCACTAGATCTAGGTGCAGAATATTAGCTAGGAAATGTTAAATGGCCTAAGACACAACAAAGATATCAATTACTGTGAAAAGATTGAACAAAAACAGTTACAACACCTTGCTCTTAGATTTTAAGCAACTCAGATATGCTTTTTGCTTTTTATGGATTAATACAATGCAATCTACTTGGATATGGCTAAACATCATCAATAAACTTGTTCTCACGCTTTAGAAAGAAACGACCATTGCAACTGCACTAAACTAGAAAGAACTAGAAAGAACTATCTAACAAGTTTAGATGGTAAAACCTAGGGTATTAAGAACACACACTACAAAAAGTACCTCAAACCACCTTATTACAACCTAGAATGTCCAAGTAAGTACGTATAAGAACACTAAAAGTGCTAAGAATTGGCAAAGTTGGTATTTAAAGTACTACTCAAAACAGTAAACTAACTATCACAGAACTTGAAAGATAAAAGAAAATAAAAATGAGTCTCAATTAAAAAATAACAAGAAAAGCAAAATTAACTATTGAGCACCTATAACATACACTATAATAGGTGCAGAAATTTGAAAATTCGCCTAATTATAGCCTAAGAATGCCTATCTTCATATCCTACTAACAAGTTTTAAACTAGTAAATGAGGGTAAGAAACATGTCCAATTGATCAAATACCTAAGAGTGTGTATGTACACATCCTAACACTGTAAAAGTAGTGAAATGATGCTAGTAAAGTGGTCAAAAAGCTAAGAATTCCTAAACCTCAAATTTGGTGTTGTGGTTGATCAAGATTTTCCAAAATTCAGTCATTACAGGTCCTTTATCGTTCTGTTGTGATTCTGTGATGTTTGGAAGTTTTAAACAAGTCCAAATTGATGTTAATTAAGAGTTTTCAAACAAGTGTATTTTGATGAATTAAAAGTGTTGAAGTGATTAGCAAAGTGATGATGACTATGTAGATTATTAGTTTTATTTTGTTATTGAACATAGTTGTTAGAACATTTTTTATGTTACATTATGATTCTCTTACATTACCTTCTAGCATGAACAATTGTGTTAATGTTTTATGTTTTAATTTTCATTTACAAATACAAGGTCTTTAAATTTCACATCCAAATGATGTTATTATATTGTTGTTTACTCCATTAATGATTGGATGACTTTGGAATGTATATTATGGAGGTTTGTCTGTGGTTTGAAAATGTTATATAGCTCTTTTTGTGATGTGAACATGTTATACAGGTTTGTGTGGTTGGATAACAAATACAAATATCACTTAATTATGCTTGTTCTTACCGAAGGCTTTTGCCCTTCGATAATTACCGAGAGCTTTTGCCCTTCGGTAATTATCGAGGGCTTTTGTCCTTCGGTAATTACCGAAGAGTGGAAGCCCTCGGTAAATGTTAGCGACAAGGGATTTACTGAGGGTATTTTGGCCGTCGATAAGCCATCTGTATATACCTTATACCGACGGTTTCTGACTGTTTCCGAGGGCTTTTGACCTTCGGTAATGACGATAAATTCTTATGGATGGTTAGAGTAATATATAATAGTGTATGTATATATATATATATATATATATATATATATATATATATATATATTCATATATATCTATATATATATATGTTGTTTGATGTGTCAAATGAAAAAAAGAAAAAGGACAAGGATTCATTTTCCCACTCATTGCTGTCCTTTGCCAATCGGTGCTTACTTTTCATGTATGCATCATGCGCAACTAACCATAAGCGGTTTTATATATATATTATATTTCACAACTACTATTATCAATACAATCCCTTACTATCTAACTACTTATTTAATCATTCATTAAAATATTATTTATAATTGAGTTATTATTTTTATTATAAAAGGATATGCTAGATGTATATGAAAAAATTGTCACAAGAAACATTAGCATCACAACCTAGTGAGAGGAATTTATTCATTGCAATTTTGGTATTAGTTCCAAAATCAGAAAGTATAAAACTTTAATAACTTATTAATATTTTAAAGAAACTTATTATACTAAAGGTATGAATGACTGAAAATATTTCTATAGATATAATAAAGGAATAACATTAAAAAATTTATAATATTGGAGACTCCTGATGTCAATATTCATATGTTTATATTTGTAAAGTTCCTAAATTTGTAATGGATTTTTTAGGTCGCCTTCGAATAGTTATGTGAATGGAACTTTTGTGTAATCCTATTAAAATTAGTCTACATTAGGTCTATTTGCAATTTTTCACACTTTAAGCACACTTTTTAGGTTCTAAATACTCAAACTTTGAGTTTGAGGTAATTTTTTGCTTTTGACAAGTTTCATAGCTTCATTCCAATAGTTTAGACTTGTTAGGATGTTAACATTACACCTTTTAAGTGTACATTAGGTGTAGTTGCAATTTCTCACCTTTTAAGTACACTTTTTTAGGTTCCAACTACTCAAACTTTGTGCAGTTTCAAACCTAAAAAACTACCAATACTATAGATATCCTTTACAAATCTATTGTGTAGTTTCAAACCACACCCAAAAACCACAATATGCAAGACAAATAGTGAAAGATAATGCAAATATGATTATGAGTAAAAACCAGATTAAGTGGATTATGTAGAGAAAGTGGAAAAGGAAAAGGATGATGACAAAAGTAAAAAGAGATGATAACAATGATGAATGGAGGAAAAGAGTGGAAGAATTTATTGAGAAAGTTAACAAAAGGTGCAAGGAAGAATTGTTGAGCACATCAAGCTTGCTATAGGACTTAAACAACGAAGAAAGTTAGGCCTTAACCTTGGGTTATTAAACTTATTAAACTCTGCCTACAAAGTTTTGACTCTTGTGTTGAATTTTGTTGTGGAAATTTCTATTCAAATATAGAACAAGAAACAACATGGAATCGATCACTACTTCACATTTCTATTCAAATATAAGGGAACCTTTTTCAGGTTTCCTCTTTTATTTCCTCTATTGCACTATTGTTTTATCCCTTTTGGCACCCTAAGCAAAAAGTCCATTTAAGAAAGCACACTCATCTGTTAACCAATACAGGAAAGGGTGTTTCTAGAGCGATAAAGAGTGTGTGTTTTAAGAGAGGTAGAGAGAAAAGAGAGATGGGAAGAGGGGGGTTGAACTGAAGAGGATAGAGAACAAAATCAACAAGCAAGTAACGTAGGCGAACACCGGTAGCCAACAACCAAGACCCTTCTAGAAGATGACTTTAAGGACGTTCTTGGAATGGCCAGCCGAATGACGAAGACGACTTCCTTGATTGAACGACGAGGCTGGAGCGCAATGATGGTGAAGGGAACAGTGTGCACAAGCGGAAGAGGGAGTTGGGAGAAGAAGTTAGGGGAATAAAGAGTTGGGAGAATCTGAATATTGGGGGAAGAAGAGCTTTCGCGAAATGAGGGGGAGAATCTGAATATTTTCAGGTTTGCATACTAGGTTATAAGTCTAAAACCTCTTACATATTTGTCAATAAGTTTCAAACCATTCACAAGTTTGACAAAAACTCAATGTATACAATATCATAAAACTCCATTCAACATAACTTAACATTCAAACTCAACATTCTCAACATTTTAGACCAAGATAAAATTCAAGAAACAAGAATGAAAATAATAGGACATAACACATACAATCATGCAATTTCAGTTAAGGTCCCCATACCTTTGCCTTTGCTTTCTTTTCCTGCTCAAGTCTTCTTTGTAGACTCTCTTCCTCCCTTTCTTGCCACAATTCAAACTCCTTAAAAGCTCACCCAAACACATCAAATGAAATTGTATTTAGGTTTTAGTTGCAATTTAAATACAATTAAATATCACTAACTACATACTGTTTTCAGATGGTCAACTTCTCCCAATTTGCAAGACCTCAAAATTTGGCATCAGCTTCTAATAATTGAACACTAGGTCTTCCTCCAAAAACCCACATTTGCAACATATAATAATCTTTAATATGCAACACAATCATTACTTAGACATACACTTCTTATCGCTAATTAATCTACATGAAAATAAAATGGTTCACAACATCAAATTTTAATGGCTTCCAAGAAATCTACCAATTTTCTTTCATAGACTATTGAATTAACGGAAAACTTTTAAGACCAAGAAGCTATATATTTGAGGTCAAATATTACTCTTCAGTGTTGTGGAAGTAACATAACTTTAAGAAGACAATATCTACTTGCATCATAATGAATCTAACCTATCACATTTACTTATGTTTTTTTACCAATGCACCAGATTTAGAAGAACATAAAACCTTCAAAAATAGAGCAATAAAGAAACCTCCTAAACTAGTAACACTTGTATCATATCCTGTGACAAAGTCCATTATATAAACAAATCAATCCTTGGAATTCTTCCATTCACATCACAAAAGCTAGCTAGTTCTCACACAACAACCCATCACAGGATCATTTCAATAGATGTGAAAATTAATGGCCATCTAACGAGTATTCAATAGAAACAAAAACAAGTATTCAAATGAAATAGAAGCATACTTTCAATGGCTTATCGCAACGACCTCCTCACGATATCTGCGACCCACTACCTCTACCACTAGAGGCAAAATCCAATCACGAACCCTGGCCGCAGAAACCCCAAAATGAAGTCAACTAACCCAGTTGCAGAACCCCCAAATCGGCACAAACGAACAACCAACACAACCCACAGAGCAGCGTCACCAAACCTCGCACACAACCCCCAAACCGCCTTCAATGAACCAACCAAGCAAATAAGTGTGGATACGAGAGCACCAAGAGATTGTGGAGACGAGAGCACCAGCGTTAATTAACAGCAAGAGCACAATGGGGAAGGAAAGGGAAGGGGAGCTGGAGACGAGGGCAAAGGGGAGGGAAATTGGGGAAATTCTGAGTAAATGGGAAAGAATACCCAATTTGAGAACTTAACCCATCGCGGACATTACAGAAGGCCAACGACTGTCGGTATGTTATGTCACTAGCTCATGACGCTCGGTAAATAATTTAAGGCAAGCCGTCGAAAGATCCTTCGGTAAATGGCTTTTATCGAAGGAGTGAAGACCATCGGTAATATGCCTTCGACAATCAACACATTTCCTGTAGTGTTAATTTGATGTTATCTTTTCTTTACTTTGTGAATTGCCTTGCACCTTCCTCCATTTTCTTGTTCTACACAAGCTGTTGTTCCATTTTTATTCTTTTACACAAGCTGGACATGAGATATTGTAGTTTGCATAATAAAATGAGTTTTACATTTGCTTCTTCACCTACTTTA
This sequence comes from Vigna umbellata, assembly GCF_018835915.1. The sequence goes on along the minus strand of NW_025901618.1, from coordinate 26,728 downwards.
AGCAAAGGTGATCCAACTTAGAAGAGAAGTTATGGGGTTTGGTCTCTTAGATGAGTATTTGTAGAAATAATGGTGGAAAAAAGACTAAGAAATGAGGAAGATAAGGAGGTTATAGAGAAAGGCTCATGTCTAGGGTGGTCGAGTGGTGTGGTGTTTGAAGGCTCAAAGAGAGATTAAGTCAACTTTAAGAGGAAGGTGACTAGAGGGGTCTCATGAGTTGCTTTAGTTTTGGTCTTAAGATGAGTAGTATGACCAAAAATTGACAACATAACTTTACTCAACATCAAAGATGAATACAAGAGTGGGAGACGCTTCTATTTACAGGCTAAGGGTGTCTTTTAATTTCTAAAAGCTAGACCTAAAAATCCTACCTTGGCTAACTTTGAGAGTAAAGAGAAAATCCTCTCCATTAGGAGAAGGACAAGTGGCAAAAATCCTCATTAATAAGAGGGGGACCTGTGGTCACTACCTATGAAAAATCATCTTCATTCCTAGAGGGACATGTGCACTAGTACAAAAACAACGTACAACGTTGACTATTTTTGGCCTTTCACGTTGAATTCGAGATCGACATCATATTGAGAGACATTAAATTGACGTCGAACATAGAACAATTCGACGTTAATAAAATTAACGTTGAATTTTGTCAATATTCGACGTTAATTAATTTTTTGTTTTTTTTAATTAATTGTGATCCTTTCTTAAAACTCTACGAGACCTGAAATGCAGAAAAACAACAAATTTTAGATTTTGATATTTTATAAAGCATGAACTATGAACACGTAGTGTAGTATCAACAACAAACAATAATAACAAACAATAACAAACAACAAACAAGTTCAATCAAACAACTACAACACATAGGTTCAACCAAACAAAAACAACAAACAAGTTCAAAAAAAAAACAAGTTCAACAAATAAGTTCTTCAAAATGAAAAACGAAAACTAATCTTCAAAAGTGGGTTCGTCGAAATAAAGTATTGTCACTAGAGAGAAAGCATAATGCGCCTAAGAAGGATAAAAACACGAAAATAATCTATCGAAACAAACCAAAATCATACCTAAAGTAGTTAATTAACATGCATTTGTAACAAATGACAGAAAGATTAAATGTGATGGTCGTCAAACTTTGTTCCATAAAAGTTTGACCAGAAAAGATGGTATCGCGCGCTAAGATAAAGTGAATGAATTTTCAATCTTCCACTCAAATTTTTATTGAATTCACTAACTTTTGAACGTCTAACTTTGGGACATTCGACGTTTTATATCCTTTTGACGTCTAATTCTAGCGAATTCGACGTCATATGTAAATACATTTTCACCTTCGGGCCAAACATTTTCGTAAAATTTACTCAATATAACAAATTGACGTTGAATTACAAATCTAAACGACATCTAATAATTACATTTATTTACAAAAATGTCACTGGTCTCTTTTAATGTTGGTTATTCAGTGGTTGGACGTTGAACGCATGTTATACGCTATTTTCGCACTAATGGTGACTACTAAGTAGGAGAAAAAACTCTCCAAAGAGGTGATGACACATGGCATGGATAGCTCACTCCTTTTTATCCACCAAGTTAGATAAAACTTTGACCCCTTGGTTAATAACGCCATAATTCACATCCCACTTTGGTCAACATTGAGTCTTGGCCCTTTCTTGATTTGAGTGATTAAACCCTATTCTACTTGACCCAAAATGCAAGGTCCGAAATAAATCCTATATCTTTAAGCCCCTAGTACAGAGCCCAATTAAATCATAGACTACTTGGTCAAAAATACAAAACTTAAAATTTTTCTTACCTACTAGAAGTGTTTCACCCTACACCTCCAAAGACTTCATCCTACATGTAACATCCCAAAATATATAGTATAAACTATATTAAAGAGAAGCTACATGCATGATAAAGTAATACAGTTATCCATCTAGAGTATAAAGTGTTACCTTTATAGTCATCCAAAAACAACTATAAATTTAAACTTTATATAAATACAAACCAAAAGAAACTCAAAACTATACACAAGATCACTATTAACTAAGCCAACTACTCAGCAACATCTACTCCATCCAATGCTTGCTCTAGAGAGACCTCTTCTTCCGCTGCTCACATCCAAAGGATGGTCATTGCAGAAGAAGAACAACAGAACATACAAAATACAAGCACACAATAGGGTAAGCTAGTTTAAACAAAGATTAATCATACATGAATTTATTTAACTTCATACAAACATATTATTCATTCACATCACTTAAACCCTTTACACATAACACCACACTGACTTTGATTGTCCGGACATAGAATGATTGCCGAGCTATGACGGGTCGTGCACTCGTGGTGGCTTCTACTACTTTGCAAAGTCGTTGCCAATGGATTTCACCCTACCACACTCACGAGGTTAGTTCGTTATCACTCACCTTGGGCCATACTGAAAGCACCCAAGACTAGGACCTCCTACTACTCCTCACAACATGGATCAATCCTCTCTACTTGAGAATGGAGGACCATTGGACTTTCAGGATAACCTCCAAGACTAAGCTCCTGCATCCATTCTAAACTTACTTGAATCTCAACTAGAGATTTCACTTTGAATCACCAAATAGGGCACCACCATGTCTCCTCTCCTTGAGGATCATGGAATTACGTCCATTAACCACACTTGAACTTTACACTTTGGAATATAACTTACATCAATAACCACAGATATTACATGATACAACTTCAACTTACTTCATACAACACTCAATCTCCACTTAAAACAACTTAATATCACAAGAAAAATTGAACTAAAATTGAACCCCTCGCACAGCGCACACCTTCGCATAGCAAAGCCATAAGCTTCTCGCACAACGACCTAACTCACCTTGCAAAATCCTTAGACAGAGACCAACTCCTCTTAACTTCTCGCATAGCGACTAAACTCGCTATGCAAATAAACTATGAAATGTACCAGACCCCAACCCCTCGCATAGCGTCCCAACACGCTATGCGAGAACCTCAGACAGAGACTCAGACTTCCTAAACACTCGTAGAGCGAGACCCACTCGCTATTCGAATAAAAAGAATAATGGTTCCAGACCCAACCAGTCGCATAATGATTTGATTCGCTATGCAGAATTACAAACAGAGAGCAACCCTCTCAATCCACTCGCACAACGCACCCATCGCTATGCGAGTGCCTTGGCAGAGAGCACCTCACCAACGTGACTCGCTATGCGAATCCATTCGCACAACGAGTCTGCATAATCTGCAGAACGAAATTTTGCAGAATTATACAACTCAACCCCTCTTTACCAATTCCACTCAACTTTGCCAGCTTCTAACACTCCTAATTCGTTGTATATGCTTAATTAGACTTGACTAAGTGACTCTAGACCTTCCTAACCTCAATATAAAGTATTTATACATCAAATCCTACTCTAAAACCTCAATTTCATCAACTTAGAGATCCAAATCATAATTGACCACTTTGAACCTGATTTTAACAAGTTTGATGATTCAAACAAGTCACAAATGACCTGTCTAAACTACCCCAGCAGCCCCTAATAGCCCTTAACCTCTAATAGTCAAATTCACTACCTCACTTCTTCTAAATTACACTAAACAAGCTCAATTCACTACACATATTCCTTAATCACCACTATAACAGATTTCTCACATGAATATATTCAATTACAGCAGCACACAACATCCCATTCAATTCATAATCATCATTCCATAGTTTTCACAATTTAACATTTCAAGAACATACACTGACTACCTGAATTTTCAACCAAACAACACTATAACATAGAATTTATCACCTATAGCACAAACTGATAACTCAAACACAACTTAGCTTCCCTTACCTCAGAGATAAACAACCCAACTAACAGAATCGCTCCAACCGTACCTTGTACTGCAAGCGAACTCAACAGAAACCTACAACTCACCAATTGGTGATAAAGAATAGCTCTTAGAACCTAAATTGAGCTGAAAATTGAAGAATAAAACGCGAGACACATGCAACAGCACTACTCTGCATGATCCAGAATCAAGAACAAGAGAAGAAAGGGAACAAACAGCTTACCAGCTGGAATGACAGAATTGATCGGTCATGATCGAAGCTCTCAACGCCAGGATCGCCTAGGCACCTCCTGATCGTCGAACAGTAAACTCGGCAAAGAGAGATTGTAGAGAGAAGTCAGAGAACTCTCAGGAATAGAGTTCTAGAGAGATGAAGTGTTCTTAGAATAATGAGAAGTGTTTATAAAATTCTATTTATATTAAAATATTATTTTAAAGTAAAATATTTTGTCTCATTATTTTAACACACATATCTACTCTATAACACTCTATTTTTCAGGTCCTTACATTCCTCCAAATATTTCGAAAAGTACAGTTTTATCCTCAACTAAAAGCAATTAAAAAGTTATTAATTTTTAACAAAAAAGAGAAGAATCTTTTATCAGATTTTTTTAATAACTTTTACCATTTAACAACTTTCCCTAAAAAACTGTTGTTTCTCAATTTCTCTCTTTTCTGTTTCTAGTTTTTTCCTTTTTATTTTAATTAAAAATTTTATTTTAATTAATTAACTATTTATATAAATACTTTAATTCATTCTATTTATTTTGAATTAAATCATTTAGTTTGTAAATATTTAAAATTTATTTTAATTTTATTTAATTTTATAGAATTTATAGTTTTTTATTTGTAATAATATATTAATGAATTAACTAAATTGATTAAATTTTTTGTTTTGAATTATTTCATGTTTTATTGGTTTTATAGTTTTTTAATTTTTTATAATTTTAAGATATTTTGTTACTTTTTTTAATGAAATATTAGATTTTATAATTATATAAATATTTTAATTAATTAAATTTATTTTGAATTAAAATTAATTGTTTATAATTATTTAATATTTATTTTAAAAAAATTATAATTTTATAGAATTTAATCTTTGATTTGTTTAATATTTAATATTTATTTAAAACTACCTAAAAATCATTTAAAATTTTCATATCAATTTTAGATGTCAATTTTATTTTAATAAATTAAATAAACTCATACAATTTATTTTATAAAAAAATTAAGAAAATAAAAAAACTAATAGATTAAATTAAATATATATATATAACTAAATTATGAAATAAATAAAATAACGTAATAAAATTAAAATATTAAAACATCAAAATAATAATATTTAAATTATGATTGATTGTGAAACTTGAAACATAGCATTAGTCTAGCGAAGCTTTTTTTGCTGAGATTATTTATGCTAAATTTATATAATATTATTTATTATACATACTAAGTACATAAGTGGTGTGAATCATGTATCATATTTTAAATAAAGAACTTAAAAACTCCATCGGACATGGAGATCCCATAAGGATAAAAATTGGATTTTGATATCCATAAAGGGAGAATTGAATTTTAATCCTCTTTTCAAATTTTCATATTCGATACTTTTTTTAAAATTTGATTTATTTTTATTTAGATGTCGACATCTTATTCACATTCCATCGTATATCAAAATTTGATAAAGGAAAAATCGAATTTTGATATCTGATTGGATTTCGATATCTGATTATTTGTTCATCGAATTTCAATATCTGACTACAAGATAAGAGTTTTATTATAAATTCATGCACATGTTTGACGCAAGAATCTTAGAAGAATACTCTCCATGCTAATCACCAACACAGCAGAAGCATTCCAGCTGCCTCAAACATGAATAACCTTTCGAAAAATCTCTCTCAAATCTCTTTCAATCTCTAAGAAGGAAGGAAGGAGAGGAAGAAATGAAATGGGATGCAGGGAGAGTGAAAATTGAAGTATATATTCAAAGTTCATTCAACATCATATAATTCCTTGGTTAAAATTTTTTAGTGCACAACAACCTTATTAATTATGAGGATATTTATGAAAATTAGACGTGCAGGACGAAACCCTTGGAGGTGCAAGGTGAAACACTCCTCTACTAAAAGCTTCATAATGACCTAAGATGGCCTAAGAGAAAGAGGCTAGACTACTTCAACTCTTCTTAAGAGTGTTTAGTCACGACTAAGAATATAATGTTTTTTAATATTGTAGGATCATTATTTTGGAAAGTATTTCTAGATTTAGAATAATTCTTTTTTCAAAATGAGTGTTCTGAAAAGTATTTATAAATCTAAAAAATATTTTTTACAATATTTGTTTTGAAAAATTTCTTTTTATATTTCGAATGAATATTTCACAAAGTATTTTTACATCAAATATACCTTCCAACATTTTGGAATATAAAAGAAATTCAGAATAGATTTCGAACCTGAAAATATCTTTCAAAACACTTATTTTGAAAATACTTTTATATTTCAAATCGTGAAACATCTTCTGTGACATCCCAAAATATCATATACACATATAATATAATAGGATTCAGTTATTACAATATGTAAAAGCAGTTGAGAGATAGAGATAATAGTATTTAAATATGTATACAGTCATCCAAAAGATAGAGGAAATTAAAACGAAATCAAACTTGAGTACAAGTTTCCAAAGTTCTCCAAAATACAAGGCTATTGAAATTTTAAAAAGACCTAAATAGTTTTCCAAAAGTGTCGAACTATATAAAATAAAAGCTAGGAGTTTTTCAAAATAACAAACTAATCAACTAAGAGCTAGTAGAAGGCCTAAGTACTAGGGGTTGGGTCTTCTTCAACCTCCAAAGCTTGCTCCAATGGTACATCATCACCTACTGCTCACATCCAAAGGACTGGATGATCATCACAAGGGAGAAGACAAACACATGCAACACATACAATGCAAGGGTGAGCTAGGTCTCAAACAAACATACAGATAATTTCAATTCAATCTAGCATTTCCAAGAACGTCCATACACACCTAAACATGTAAGTCATTATAAACATAAATATTTATTTCACAAAACTCATTAAAGCAAGCATCATATCATGTTAAGACTCCTAGACACGTCCGGACATAGAATGTATGTAGAGCTGGGGCGGGTTGTGAACTTGTGATGGCCCCTACTGCTTTGCAAAGCCATTGCCGAGGGGTTCCACCCGACCATACACAAGGCTAGTCCGTTATCGCGGAATAGACCTTCAGTGATAGCACCTACCCTAGGACCTCCCACTATTCCTACCACACGCGTCAATCCTCTCTAAGTGAGAATGAAAGACCGTTCGAGTGTTAGGGATAAACCCCCATATGGAAGCCTCTCACATTCATTCAATACACTAATTGATCCCACCGAGAGATCTTAATTTCATATTCAATCCGACCACTTTAAATCACATGATATTCCTCTTGGATCAATAATGTACCTCATAAACCACTTTGATTCATCAAACATAAAATTTCATAGTCATTCAAGTGCATTCTTACTATATTGTCTCATACCAAACCCATACATCATCATACAACATCAACCATGTCATAAAACAACTCATACATTACATACTTTCACAAAACCCTCACTTATTAACACAAATTTCTTTAGGACTTTTAATTATCAATACTTAAGTAATTCAAACAGCTTGGAGACCCTCACCAATGGCTCCGAAAGGGTCAAAAACCCCCAGAACGAACTAAAGAACGTCCGAAACGGGCGTCCGGAACTCCCAAAACATCAAAAACACCGAAAACACTCAATCTGCCACACATAATTCGCTCAGCGCACCCCCCGTGTGCGCTAAGCGAATTTTGTCTGCAGAGCAAGCTAAATTCTGCAGATTTTTCTGCATAATTGAGCAACTCTAACTCCTTTTTACCAATTCTAATCATTTTGGTGAACTTCTACCACTCATAAATCAACTTTCATGCTAAACTAAACTTACCTAAACAATTCTAATCCTTTCTAACATTATTATAAAGTGTTTATGCATTGATTTAGGTTCTACAACTTCAATTTTATCAACCTAGGGGTCTAAATTCAATTCTACAACTTGGAGTTGGTTTTTAACCATTTAAACATGCCTACTATGTCACACATGACCTACCTAAGTTACCTAAACTGACTAGGATCACCAAGAATGCCTAACTCTAAATTTGACCACCACACTTCCTTTCTAACTCTAAAACACCAATTTTTTTTCNAGGACCTCCTACTACTCCTCACAACATGGATCAATCCTCTCTACTTGAGAATGGAGGACCATTGGACTTTCAGGATAACCTCCAAGACTAAGCTCCTGCATCCATTCTAAACTTACTTGAATCTCAACTAGAGATTTCACTTTGAATCACCACATAGGGCACCACCATGTCTCCTCTCCTTGAGGATCATGGAATTACGTCCATTAACCACACTTGAACTTTACACTTTGGAATATAACTTACATCAATAACCACAGATATTACATGATACAACTTCAACTTACTTCATACAACACTCAATCTCCACTTAAAACAACTTAATATCACAAGAAAAATTGAACTAAAATTGAACCCCTCGCACAGCGCACACCTTCGCATAGCAAAGCCATAAGCTTCTCGCACAACGACCTAACTCACCTTGCAAAATCCTTAGACAGAGACCAACTCCTCTTAACTTCTCGCATAGCGACTAAACTCGCTATGCAAATAAACTATGAAATGTACCAGACCCCAACCCCTCGCATAGCGTCCCAACACGCTATGCGAGAACCTCAGACAGAGACTCAGACTTCCTAAACACTCGTAGAGCGAGACCCACTCGCTATTCGAATAAAAAGAATAATGGTTCCAGACCCAACCAGTCGCATAATGATTTGATTCGCTATGCAGAATTACAAACAGAGAGCAACCCTCTCAATCCACTCGCACAACGCACCCATCGCTATGCGAGTGCCTTGGCAGAGAGCACCTCACCAACGTGACTCGCTATGCGAATCCATTCGCACAACGAGTCTGCATAATCTGCAGAACGAAATTTTGCAGAATTATACAACTCAACCCCTCTTTACCAATTCCACTCAACTTTGCCAGCTTCTAACACTCCTAATTCGTTGTATATGCTTAATTAGACTTGACTAAGTGACTCTAGACCTTCCTAACCTCAATATAAAGTATTTATACATCAAATCCTACTCTAAAACCTCAATTTCATCAACTTAGAGATCCAAATCATAATTGACCACTTTGAACCTGATTTTAACAAGTTTGATGAATCAAACAAGTCACAAATGACCTGTCTAAACTACCCCAGCAGCCCATAATAGCCCTTAACCTCTAATAGTCAAATTCACTACCTCACTTCTTCTAAATTACACTAAACAAGCTCAATTCACTACACATATTCCTTAATCACCACTATAACAGATTTCTCACATGAATATATTCAATTACAGCAGCACACAACATCCCATTCAATTCATAATCATCATTCCATAGTTTTCACAATTTAACATTTCAAGAACATACACTGACTACCTGAATTTTCAACCAAACAACACTATAACATAGAATTTATCACCTATAGCACAAACTGATAACTCAAACACAACTTAGCTTCCCTTACCTCAGAGATAAACAACCCAACTAACAGAATCGCTCCAACCGTACCTTGTACTGCAAGCGAACTCAACAGAAACCTACAACTCACCAATTGGTGATAAAGAATAGCTCTTAGAACCTAAATTGAGCTGAAAATTGAAGAATAAAACGCGAGACACATGCAACAGCACTACTCTGCATGATCCAGAATCAAGAACAAGAGAAGAAAGGGAACAAACAGCTTACCAGCTGGAATGACAGAATTGATCGGTCATGATCGAAGCTCTCAACGCCAGGATCGCCTAGGCACCTCCTGATCGTCGAACAGTAAACTCGGCAAAGAGAGATTGTAGAGAGAAGTCAGAGAACTCTCAGGAATAGAGTTCTAGAGAGATGAAGTGTTCTTAGAATAATGAGAAGTGTTTATAAAATTCTATTTATATTAAAATATTATTTTAAAGTAAAATATTTTGTCTCATTATTTTAACACACATATCTACTCTATAACACTCTATTTTTCAGGTCCTTACATTCCTCCAAATATTTCGAAAAGTACAGTTTTATCCTCAACTAAAAGCAATTAAAAAGTTATTAATTTTTAACAAAAAAGAGAAGAATCTTTTATCAGATTTTTTTAATAACTTTTACCATTTAACAACTTTCCCTAAAAAACTGTTGTTTCTCAATTTCTCTCTTTTCTGTTTCTAGTTTTTTCCTTTTTATTTTAATTAAAAATTTTATTTTAATTAATTAACTATTTATATAAATACTTTAATTCATTCTATTTATTTTGAATTAAATCATTTAGTTTGTAAATATTTAAAATTTATTTTAATTTTATTTAATTTTATAGAATTTATAGTTTTTTATTTGTAATAATATATTAATGAATTAACTAAATTGATTAAATTTTTTGTTTTGAATTATTTCATGTTTTATTGGTTTTATAGTTTTTTAATTTTTTATAATTTTAAGATATTTTGTTACTTTTTTTAATGAAATATTAGATTTTATAATTATATAAATATTTTAATTAATTAAATTTATTTTGAATTAAAATTAATTGTTTATAATTATTTAATATTTATTTTAAAAAAAATTATAATTTTATAGAATTTAATGTTTGATTTGTTTAATATTTAATATTTATTTAAAACTACCTAAAAATCATTTAAAATTTTCATATCAATTTTAGATGTCAATTTTATTTTAATAAATTAAATAAACTCATACAATTTATTTTATAAAAAAATTAAGAAAATAAAAAAACTAATAGATTAAATTAAATATATATATATAACTAAATTATGAAATAAATAAAATAACGTAATAAAATTAAAATATTAAAACATCAAAATAATAATATTTAAATTATGATTGATTGTGAAACTTGAAACATAGCATTAGTCTAGCGAAGCTTTTTTTGCTGAGATTATTTATGCTAAATTTATATAATATTATTTATTATACATACTAAGTACATAAGTGGTGTGAATCATGTATCATATTTTAAATAAAGAACTTAAAAACTCCATCGGACATGGAGATCCCATAAGGATAAAAATTGGATTTTGATATCCATAAAGGGAGAATTGAATTTTAATCCTCTTTTCAAATTTTCATATTCGATACTTTTTTTAAAATTTGATTTATTTTTATTTAGATGTCGACATCTTATTCACATTCCATCGTATATCAAAATTTGATAAAGGAAAAATCGAATTTTGATATCTGATTGGATTTCGATATCTGATTATTTGTTCATCGAATTTCAATATCTGACTACAAGATAAGAGTTTTATTATAAATTCATGCACATGTTTGACGCAAGAATCTTAGAAGAATACTCTCCATGCTAATCACCAACACAGCAGAAGCATTCCAGCTGCCTCAAACATGAATAACCTTTCGAAAAATCTCTCTCAAATCTCTTTCAATCTCTAAGAAGGAAGGAAGGAGAGGAAGAAATGAAATGGGATGCAGGGAGAGTGAAAATTGAAGTATATATTCAAAGTTCATTCAACATCATATAATTCCTTGGTTAAAATTTTTTAGTGCACAACAACCTTATTAATTATGAGGATATTTATGAAAATTAGACGTGCAGGACGAAACCCTTGGAGGTGCAAGGTGAAACACTCCTCTACTAAAAGCTTCATAATGACCTAAGATGGCCTAAGAGAAAGAGGCTAGACTACTTCAACTCTTCTTAAGAGTGTTTAGTCACGACTAAGAATATAATGTTTTTTAATATTGTAGGATCATTATTTTGGAAAGTATTTCTAGATTTAGAATAATTCTTTTTTCAAAATGAGTGTTCTGAAAAGTATTTATAAATCTAAAAAATATTTTTTACAATATTTGTTTTGAAAAATTTCTTTTTATATTTCGAATGAATATTTCACAAAGTATTTTTACATCAAATATACCTTCCAACATTTTGGAATATAAAAGAAATTCAGAATAGATTTCGAACCTGAAAATATCTTTCAAAACACTTATTTTGAAAATACTTTTATATTTCAAATCGTGAAACATCTTCTGTGACATCCCAAAATATCATATACACATATAATATAATAGGATTCAGTTATTACAATATGTAAAAGCAGTTGAGAGATAGAGATAATAGTATTTAAATATGTATACAGTCATCCAAAAGATAGAGAAAATTAAAACAAAAACAAACTTGAGTACAAGTTTCCAAAGTTCTCCAAAATACAAGGCTATTGAAATTTTAAAAAGACCTAAATAGTTTTCCAAAAGTGTCGAACTATATAAAATAAAAGCTAGGAGTTTTTCAAAATAACAAACTAATCAACTAAGAGCTAGTAGAAGGCCTAAGTACTAGGGGTTGGGTCTTCTTCAACCTCCAAAGCTTGCTCCAATGGTACATCATCACCTACTGCTCACATCCAAAGGACTGGATGATCATCACAAGGGAGAAGACAAACACATGCAACACATACAATGCAAGGGTGAGCTAGGTCTCAAACAAACATACAGATAATTTCAATTCAATCTAGCATTTCCAAGAACGTCCATACACACCTAAACATGTAAGTCATTATAAACATAAATATTTATTTCACAAAACTCATTAAAGCAAGCATCCTATCATGTTAAGACTCCTAGACACGTCCGGACATAGAATGTATGTAGAGCTGGGGCGGGTTGTGCACTTGTGATGGCCCCTACTGCTTTGCAAAGCCATTGCCGAGGGGTTCCACCC
>NW_025901617.1:82757-99243 GCF_018835915.1 Vigna umbellata | reverse complement strand
AAACTATGTTTTTTTCTGCGTTAATCAATTAATCTGAAAGATAATCAATTAATCTAATAAAAACTAAAACATTGTTCTTGTTTCTATATTAATTGATGAAGTAATTACATAATCAATTAAATAAATTACATAATTAATTAATATGAACAATTGTCTCTTTTTTTAAAAAAATATCTATTTAAATAAGTCTTTTTCATAATACAAACTCATAATAACTTGGAAAAAAGTGTTTTGAGATATTTACAATGCAACATTCTTTGTTAATCTAAAAGTAATCAAAATTAAGTATTATTGGAAACTCTCCTACTTGACATTAAGTGAAATTATAATATTTTTACAAATTAGATGATTTCTTTTCTTGTATTTTCTTTGTAATTATTTATTTTGTATTATTTTCGCTTTCCTGGGGTGATAGGTTAAAATAATTTTGTATAATTTTACTTTTGTTTATAAATTTTAAAGGTTTTTTAAAATTTTTGTATATCAAAAGTGTAGATAGAGAAAGATGATTTGACTGTGTTATATATATATATATATATATATATATATATGCATAATAATATAATATAAATCAGATATATAATTATACACAACATATACATAAGATTTATTTTAATAATAAATTAATTCAATATAAAAATTAATAATAAATTAGCGTTAAGTTAATCATACTATAACATCCGTTTCTAAAAGTCAGTGATAACTTGGCTTCCATACCTTTCCTGTCCCTTGTTTATTAGACGTAAGACCCACCATAATTTTAAATTATTGTCAGATTTTTTTTATTGTGTGATTTTTTATCAACTTTAATCTATTATTTACTTGTATGGATTTTCCAAAGCATATGGATAATAAATCTAACTTTTTATCAATAAAATAAATATATTAAATAAAAACAATTAATTTTTTTAATCCATATACAAAATAATATATATAAAAAAGATAAAAGATAATTATACAAATCCTCTCCATATTACATTGCGAAAAGTTGAAAATACATGACGAATAATATATATATTCTTAGGATAATAGATAAGCCTAAGAACAATAGTTGACTTGTGAAAAGAAAATTTGTGTAATTAGTGTGTCCATTACCATGGTGACAACCTTTGAATTTATTGTAATTATAGTTGTCATATAATGCATATTTCATCCCGTGGTGGTCGAAAGAATGTTCTGTCTCTAAGCGACTCAATGCAAGAGCTAACCTAGTCAATCACTCTTTACATAATTTTTATTCTTATCATTTATTAAAAAAATAATAGTGTTAGAAAGTTAATTTATCATTATATTTGAATACATTATTAGTTTGTTAAAATTTTAATTTATATATTTAAAATATAACTAGAATTGTAATATTTATTATATAAAATTATTTTTATTACCTGCATATAAAGTGTTTGATTTGTGTCTTCCACATTACAACTTTTCATGCCCTTATTTGAAAATCTCTTTTTTGACTACGTTTATGTAAGTCGATATAAAAACCCGTTCAAAATTTATGTAACAGGTGTAGTACTAGTAGTAGTATACACTTAGAAGAAAAAGAGAAGATAAAGTTGAAACTCCCAAGTAAAATTTCCAGATAAAGTTAAATTCAACGTATCAAAATTTTCATATAAAGATAAAGTTGAGGACTCCCCCAGAACTTAAAGCAGAAAATTTGAGACATTGATCAACCAAAAATACAGCACGAATATCCATTTCGTTTAATGTTTGTAGAAATTTTGTTACATATTTTAAGCAACGAGTTTGCGGATTTCCTTAATCACTTGCCACTTGTCATCTTGTGTTAGATTTGCTTACCTCAGTTTACACTTGTCCCAATTTAACCCTTTAGTGGCTCAGTGGTGTTGATAAGGATCATTCACTCCATTTTTTTTTTCTGTCTTGAATCAAGAGCTATCATTTATTTTCAGCTCTCTTCTATACTCTTCCATTATCACTATAAATAGCTATATATTGAGAAACTACATTCTTTGTATCTCACAGTAACTCTTAACCTAGTATCAAACATGAATACCAAAACCACTTTCTTCTTTTGCTTCCTCTGCACGTTGCTTCTCATCTCTGCTATGGCAACTCAGCCATCTAAACATGGTACTATGGGTAAGTATACTGCATCTCTTCCTTCCTCATATCACCAAGAACCACTGTTCTACCAATTAATCTCCATCTTTCTTTCTTGTTATTCCTATTCACATTTCACTAAAGCAATTGAAAATTAATTTTAGTGAAAGAATTTAAACATAATTTCTAAACATAGCCCTTGCATGCAATTATGTTGTTTAATTGAAAAACTTTGAATGTAAGACACTGTTCTACATAAAAATGAAAGAATGGATATTATATATTAAAATATTTAAAAATGTTTGTATATGCGTGTGCAGAAGAAGATTCCGAGACACGAGCAGGATTAGATGACTGGGGAAGAGATGGAGGAGGGACCCGGAGGAGGACCCAGAGGAGGACCGGAGGAGACCCAGAGGAGGACCCGGTGGAGGACCCAGAGGAGGCCCTGGTGGAGGACCCGGTGGAGGCCCCGGTGGAGGACCCAGAGGAGGACCTGGTGGAGGGACCCAGAGGAGGACCCGGTGGAGGACCCGGTGGAGGACCCCGAGAGGCCCCCGGTGGAGGACCCGGTGGAGGGCCCCGAGGAGGCCCCGGTGGAAGCCCCGGAGGAGGACACGGAGGAGATTAGGTCACGGCGGAGGTTGCGGATGTGTGGTCAAATAGGCTGCAAATAACACGTGTAATCCATGTGATGACTGCTATGTGAAATAAGAAAATAAGAAATTAGAAATAAAAGCATTGAATCTATCTTTGCTAGGGTTACCCCACAATCATCATGGATGTACTGAGCACATCTTTTCAATATACCACCTTTTAAAATAATAATAAATTAAAAAAAAAAAAGAGTAGCTTGTACGAGTTTAAGTTCTTAGAAGTACTACAATATTACTGTCTCGTCTTCTTAACCATCCATATAGGCATCATTTAAAATAAATTCTTGCCTTTTATAGAGTATTTTCTCCTTTTTATGAAATGTTAATTTTTTCATGAAATGTTATAAATTTAAATTTTATAGATCAATAAATGTCTTAAAATCAATTAATTATTTTATTGGTATATATAACTACCATAAAAATGTCTTACATCAAAAGTAATAAATAAATGTCTTCAAAGCCATGGCAAGGCAAATATTTAATAATATATTTGATTAAATGAATACATGTATCACCACTTGTATCATTTAATTTCTAATATCTCTTTTTTTATTATGTTAATATGATAATAATTTTTACAAATTATGAATCAAACGCTTTAATATAAACGTTCCAAAGTTAATATATAATATAGATACAAGTAGTTTAAGACGTATGTACGATCAATTCATCCCTTCCTATTTAGTGTCCAATTATAAAAAGACTTTTAAATGATTAAAACTTATTTTAAAAATTAAAAAGATACATGAGATCAAAATTAATATGTTACCATACCTAAATAAATATTTCATCAAATTTCTTTTTATATTGTTTTTAAGAGTAAAATAACTACTTTGAAAGTTTCATCAATCATACACATTCAATAAAAAGAACATAATCTTAACTGGTACTAATAAGTTTTCTTACCCTTAGATAACCCCTGATTTTATATTTTGATAAAGAAACCATTACTTTTTTTTGTTGATTTTTCTGTAATTTTTCTTAATAAATTATATTAGGGTGTTGCTCCCTCCACCACCACAGCCTTCTCCCTCCACTCCCCTTTACTATTTTGCCCCCTCATAAAATTTTATTTTAGAATTATTATTTTTAATTTTACTCATTATAACATATTCACTGATAACCTACCGTATCCTTGTATGAGTAAAATATTTTTCTGCTAAAGCTCAGTGATCGTGAAAAGAATTATCAAGCAATCTTCCTCTTGCTTTCGGTGCAGTAACGTGGTGTAGTGCGGTTGTGGTGTAATGTGCTGTCATGGTTCCTCTCCAGGTACGTAGTCATAATCCTTCCAATAATCCTAAACCCTAACCCTAAGCCCTTCCAATAATCCTTCCAATAATCTTTCCAATATCCTTAACCCTAAAACGTAATGAAAACGAAGCCTAAAACGGATGACATCCTTCAACGGATGTCAACATCCGTTTAAGGCAAAACGGATGTCGACATCCGTTTCGCCTTAAACGGATGTTGACATCCTTTGAAGGATGTCATCCGTTTACGCTTTGTTTAATTTTATGTTTCTGTTATTATTTTATTAGATATTTTAATATTTTGATTATTATTTTTTAATATCTTTTTAATGTATTTTAATAATGTATATTTATATTAGTTTATATTTAAATATTAAATATTAAAATAATTAAAATAATAAAAATAAAAATTTTAACTTTAAGGATATAATTGGAATTAAAGATAATTGGGGAGGTGGAGGGAGAAGGATTGTGGAGGTGGAGGGAGCAACACCCATATATTAACGTAAAGATGGATGCCGCAACCCAAAGCATGTGAAACATGGGCTTCACAAAGTCCATATTCTAAACGGATTAATTTTAGCAAGCCCAATCTCACCCACACATATAGCGTGTTTGAGTTTGGTGGGTTGGTCACAAAAAAATAAAACAAAAAAACTCAAAAATATCATTTAAAATGTAATTTTTCACCTATATTAAAAATATAATTATGATTTGTTAAATAAAAAAAGTTTCCAGAACAGGGACATAATTTGTATATTAACTTCGTCTGAAAAATATTTTTCTACGTTATGTTTAGTTAATCTATAACTTTATTTTAAATAAAGTATTTATCACTATTCAACAACTGAATCATAAAGTACTTAAATCATATATTAAAAAAATTGTCTTTTCATACATCATACATCTTATTTATTAACATTCTATATTATATATAATAGAGACTCAAGATGAGAGTCGATGTTAAGACTATGTACATGCAAGTTATGAAGGTATCTAAGTTTGATTTATTTTAGTTACATTATTAAAACAGTGAAGAATATTTATTATGATGTTTGGATTAAACTACAGTGGTCCAACCTAATCAAAATAGTTGATTCTGTGTATTGCATTATTACTGGTAAGAGATACTTCAAAAACAATTGAAAGCAACCATTGAAGGAGCGGAGGAACATTATCAAAAAGAGAAAAAGACAAAAGAACGGATGAAAATATGCATGATCATGGATGACAGAGTACTATGTGTGTATCTTTTTTCTAACTAGATAAATAAGAGAAAATTCTGCTCAAACTTAAACTAATTTATGCATTTTGCTTAAGATATCTTCATTTTGTTTCTTAATTTATTTATTTTTTATTTCTGTTTTTTATTATATCATATATATTAATTATTCGCGTAATATAGAATATGCAAATGGACACGAATTTATCTGATAAGAATCAGATACAGTGAAGAATGTGGTAGCTAAACCCTAATAAAGCTTGGAAGTGGAAACATGGGCCATACATGGCAATAAGCAAGACGCAGATTTCCCAATGGAATGACCCCATTTGCCTCCTCTTTATCAGAAACTACAGTGTTCACTGCTTCTAAATTTCTAATTTTAATTCCTTGATTTTCTCATCTTCACACGTTTTCTTGTTCCTTGTTCATAGTATCTGGCACCTCCCCATTGGATCACACCATTTTCAATCTAAATCAGCAATTATTATTCTCTTCCTATAGTCTCTGGGATAATCTCGATGTTTCTCACTCCTCACCAGAATAAAATAAAAAGTAGAATCTCTACTTTCTCTTTTGACAGGCACTATTAATTCGTATTTCACTTTGTTATGTATGTTTTACTTTTCTTAAACGCAGTTCATTTTTACTTTGATTCTCTTATACTTTTTCTTTTATCTGTTATTTATGATGTGGCTACATCAACATAATTACAATTAACATATACTTTTTGCTTCCATTAATGGCAGAAACATAAACTGTGACTTTCTTTAGGAGAGTTATGACATAAATTGAAAGACTTTTAATTAATTTCGGTGTGAAAGAATGAATAACGAATGTGGTAAGTGATTTTCTTATTATATATAAACCTTTTTGACCTAACTTTCTCTTCATATGGAACCCCGAGAAGGCTCCACACAACATCTGAAACATTAACAAGATCTCATTCAATCTCACATCTAAAATTCTGAGCCACTAGTTCTTCACAAACATCTCAACATGGCAAGGTACCATGATCAGTACTACTACTTGTGGGAGTATTTGTCTTTCCCTCTCCACCTTGTGTTCTTCGTGATCATCCTTTTGTTCGTGCTGGCATTCTCCTGGTACATAAACTACGAGTCCTTGTTCGAGGACTTGCTTGTGCAGGTGAAGATCTTTCTGGCTCTGGTTCCACTGCTGTTGCTGCTGGTAGTTCACTGCCTCTCAAGCGGAGCATCGTTCCCAATACCATTGCCAGAAGAGAGAGAGTCGCTTCACAGAGCTGGAGGGTCTCCATGGGGAGTGGCACTGTTGCTTCTCTTTGTCTTGTTCATGATGGCTTACCAATCTTCCTTCCACCAACGTTGGTTTCCTTTGGCTACAAGATGAGATGATTACTGTTGTTACTGTTTCTATCAAGAGGTAACTAAACCAGTAAAAGTTATTGTAACACAGAGAACTTAGTCTGAGATCATTTTTCTCGTATCAGAGAATAAGTGCAGTGAACTGTTAATTTTACTTTGGAGTGGTGGTATCCATAGTCCAGTGAGTTATATAGCTACAATAGGTTACTTTTGCACGACTATATGGCAAATTTTGAAGCAACTTCATGCAATGTTGTATGTAAGATTAAATGGCTATGCTATTTTCTTATGATTTGTTTTGGTTTTAGATAAATTATTACTACATAACTCCAACTTTAGAAGGGGCTTTTTCTTTTTCTTTTCTTTCTTGTTGTGGATCAATGAAGGAGAGTTCACAGGATTCTTGCAGAAATTAATGCAGAAATCTAGAAAATGATGGAAAAGTGGGTGGCCTTGTATAAAGAAGAAAAATAAAGAATTCACTCTCTTTTCTCACTGATATAACATCTCATACTTCACTTTAAATTTTGTTTCCCCTTTAAACGTTTACCATAAAAAAGAAAACTAGATTGTCAGTTTAAATATTCACTGGTAACTTCCTAAATATTTTAGAAAAAATATTTTCAAAAAGTGAATTATTTTATATGTTGGTCTAGTTGAAACACATACTTAAATATATGAATGTTTGAAATAAGCACTTGTAACTTATTATTAGAATCTGTTTTGGTTCTTTCTTTACAGAATTTGGGCTCACAAAAGAAAGATTTAGTTTTAAAAATTCACCTCAATAAGCAAAAATTGGTTGTTTGGCATCTTCTTCCTACACCTCCATAATTTTAATCTGCACCCTCATAATTTTTTTATTCTAAATGTAAAATTTAGAATATATTATGTATTTTGAGATATAAAATAAAAAATATACATCTTATGAATTGTATACTTTAAAATACATTTTTTATATTTTGTGTACTATATATGTTCAAGATTCTTTCGATTGTAAAAATATATGACCTACTCCTGAATACTTGTTGATCTGCTAAGTAAACAAATACCTAATGTGTATTTATTAAATCACGACGACATCATATCAACACATACTATTCACAATAATTTAATATTAACTAAAATAATTCAAGATTAATAAGTTATTATTCAAAGTAAGAATTTATGAACAATGATACAAATAATGCATTTTAATAAGATATGTGATTTATTTTTATTAATTATTATATTTATTATTAATTGACTTACTTAACTGACTTAAACGTTAAAATGTTTGGATATGTTCTGGAACACGTTTTGATTTATATCCATTAGAATATAAAAAATCATATTTTGAATTGTATTATTTATAATATAAAAAATATGATTGAGATTATATAATTTAAAATGTAAAATTTATATTTTAAATTATACCATCAAAATAAATAAAAAAAAATATATGGAAGTGAAGGTTAAAATTATGAATGTTTGTTGAGTCAACGCATAATACCAGGGACAATGTTGCAACCACTGTGAGAACGCTGTACATTTTTTAAACGTTGTACATTGTTTGGACTTTACGAATTGGATGCTGCTGATCTTTCAGGTAAACTCCGAAAAATAGTTTACTTCTACTCTTCTACGATTTTAAAGGTGTTTGATTTGAAAAATATATTTTTTAATTATAAAATATCATTTTATTTTATAATTCCTAATGTTTTTCATTCAAGATTGGGCCTTCTTCTTTTGGGGACTGGAAAGAACAAAAATAATCAGGCCCGATGTGAAAATTGGGTTTTGGCCGGAAAAGCGATATTTATTTTCAGGGCAAAAGAGCAGAGGGGAAAGTTTTGAAGTTTTGCGAAGGTAGTGTGGCGAGAGACGTCGTGAACGACCATGGGAAGCAGAATGGGAAGAAGGGTGGTGCAGTTTGCAAACCTACCCATAAAACTTTTGATGCCCAAAACCTTCACCAACATCCAAGAAATTGCACTGAAGACCATTCCTTCCGCTTCGAAGATCGAAATCAAGCGTGTTCTTGAATCCCTCTACGGATTCGAGGTAGAAAAGGTTCAGACATTGAACATGGAGGGTAAGAAGAAGAAACGGGGCGGATTGTTGATCGCCAAACCCGATTACAAAAAGGCTTATGACACTCTCAAGAACCCGCTCTCCATTTCGCCCGATCTCTACCCGATCCGAATCATCGAGGAGGATAAGAAGAGGGTCAACAAGCAAACCACGTCCAGTNAAGTTTTGAAGTTTTGCGAAGGTAGTGTGGCGAGAGACGTCGTGAACGACCATGGGAAGCAGAATGGGAAGAAGGGTGGTGCAGTTTGCAAACCTACCCATAAAACTTTTGATGCCCAAAACCTTCACCAACATCCAAGAAATTGCACTGAAGACCATTCCTTCCGCTTCGAAGATCGAAATCAAGCGTGTTCTTGAATCCCTCTACGGGTTCGAGGTCGAAAAGGTTCAGACATTGAACATGGAGGGTAAGAAGAAGAAACGGGGCGGCTTGTTGATCGCCAAACCCGATTACAAAAAGGCTTATGTCACTCTCAAGAACCCGCTCTCCATTTCGCCCGATCTCTACCCGATCCGAATCATCGAGGAGGATAAGAAGAGGGTCAACAAGCAAACCACGTCCAGCGTCGTCGAGGAAGACACCCACGCCAGGAGTCACTGGCTCGATGACAGGAAAGAGTCCCAGCAGCCCTTCAGGGCCCAACGGCCCTTCCGGGCCCAAAATCATGGGCGTTTGGGCCGCCGCGAGAGTGTCGATGATGCCAAGTTCCCCTGGTCCAGCATGAGGTCTGGTAGTAGTTCTACTCGATAGTTGATGTTGTTGTTGTTTTCTAGGTGTTGGTTGTAGCTGTTAACATATTTTGTCTGTTGAGATGTAACAGAAATGGTGTAAGGTGCGATGGATTTCGATGGGTTTTTTTCATTAGTGGTGATTATGCTAATAAATTTTCTTCTTAAACTCGGTTGATTTTGATTGAGTAGAACCACATGTTTCTACTTATGGGAATCCTTGCCTTGCAAATTCTCAAGATTTTGAAGTGAAGTAGAAATGCACACAGTTTTTCCTCCTCCCTCTCATTGCCCGCACCCCACGCCTACAATTTGTTTTATGCTAGCTACTTGTTAAACACTTATAGAGACGAATTTGGATACAGTTCTGTTTTATATTGTTCTCTTATCAGAATTGAAGTTGTATTTCGGTAACTTGCATCATAAAAGTCTGAATCAGAAGATTTTGCAGATTATCAAGGTAAAACTTAATTTCTAATTGGTTAACAGCAATAACACTACTTTTATCTAAGTTTTTTTCTTTTATAAATAAGCAATTTAATTGGTCTGTGCCACTCATGCAGTTGGCTTTGTATATGCTGCTTCAAAATGTGAGCAAGTGCTTGCAAAGAGAAGAACAGAAGCACCTGGGATCTGCCGATGGTAAATATTGAATGAAATGGCTTGCACTTGCATTTCATCACGGTATGGAGACACTTTATCTATACAAATATCTTCTGACTAAGTAACTATGGTATATTTAAATATTACCAAGCTTGTATATATGGAGTCCCTACTCGTAGAAGAAAAGTTTACCAATTTTGTTCGGAATATAAGGTGGAGCTAATTTTTACATGATGTCTTAGATGTTGCGTACTGTTCTTTTTTCTGGACAATCCATTATGGATCTTTTAAAGGGGTCCATTTTTGCTCTCTTCAATTTTGCTATGATCTACATTCTCATAAGGGTTAAGATTTTTGGACCATGCTGCATCCTATTCACAGCTTTTGCAGTACTGCGTGCCACACAAGTAAATCATGTTTTGCAAAAACTAACCTTAAATAGCAATAGAAGTGGGAAAGAAACTAAACTGAACTAAAAACTATCAATAACCAAACGAAATTAAACTAAAAGGAATTTTCATGAGATTATTTTTCTCTTCTCACAACTTATTGATATCCTATCATGTGGGGGTGTTGTGAACTTCTTACAAGAAGATCAAGCCTTTTTTCTCCGATCTTTTCAAGGATGTGAATTTTTTCAAAACCCTGTTCTATCTTAGTAGATTGTCTACATGTGGAGGATGGCCTATTGAAGAAAGACTCTCTTTTTTTTCTATAGATTTTTTCTACTGACAAAATCAATGAATCATTTTTTGTTCTTATTATTCCAAAGTTTTTACTTAGACTTTTAGGACTTTATTTCACATTTTCGTTTACTTTGAACAGTTCTCATTGTATTATCTCTGCTCCAAATTTTGAGTGATTAGATCATTTGTAGAGTTGAACATGATTTTCAAATGCTGAGCTATTTAGTCACAAACAACTCTTAAATCCTTTTTAGCAGTTAATAGAAGGTTTCCAAAAGCAGTAAAGACTTATGTAGAAGCTCATTCCATGCCTGTATGATAAAATGAATGTTAATAAAGTCTACCTATTCATGTGACTCATTCAAAGGTAGTTTAAACTCCATCATGGCTACCATAAAACAAAGTTGTGATTCTTCTTCTATATGTCTTCATCTTCAAAGTAAACCAAGTCAAATTTTTCCATGTGACATTAGTTTTTTCTTGGAATCATTTTTGACAAACTTCTTTCGTTTGACTTTTCCTACTTTGAACATTATGACTTAAAGTGTCGAAGTTTCTTAACCCACAGATCTGCCTTATGTCCCTTTTATCCTTTAGATTTTTATTTTGCTATATCATCCTTTGAATCCTTCTCTTATTTTCCAAATCTTGTGAAATTCTCGTGAAGAATATTTGTCATCTAGTATGTTTTTACATTTCAATTTTCTTAGTATGTTTTTAAATATGTACATTAGTATGTTATCTAGTAAGAACGTAATTATGACATTTATCTTTGCTCTCGATCTTTCTATCCATTTCACTATTGAAAACAATTTCTCTTCACTATATCAGCAAGAATTTCAATATATTTTTTATAGTATGTTGCACTTGTCTCTAAATTTGTCATTAATTTTGCACTTACTTGCCCCTCCAATGATGGTTATATACACTCATAACAATAACAGATGAGATATTTCAATTTGTGCACATATTTTTGTTTTCCAAAATTACTATCATAATATTACATATTCTCTCAGACAAAAAAATAAAAAGAAGAGTCTATTACTTGCATAACTACTAACTATCATAAACTTGTATTTCAAGAAAGCATTTTACATTCTCTATTTTTTAACTTTCATGATCGTCGTCCTTTCCAAACAATATAATAAGTTTTATATGATTATTTTATTTTAATGTAAAAAAAATACAACAGTGTAATAAAATGCTGACACACGTATATGTTCGTGCTGGCTCTTATAAAGCAAGTGAATAAAATATTGAATTTGGAGAGTTAGATGTATAATAAACTGAGTAATGTTGAATGTAAGTACTGGTTTAGGAATAGCAGATTGGAGCTTATCGCATGTTGGTTGAAGCATGCAACATCAATAATTGAGCAAAATAATGTGTGACTGAAAACTCCACTGCATATGATACCATTACATTCGAGTGATGCCATTGCTATCAATTTTGATGTGATTGTGCTATCGTTTTAAATGCATTAGAACAACAGTATATAGCAGTACTGATACAACACTTCTTACCAAACATGGTGTGAATCCATCTTTCTCACTTTCTTTTAACTTTTTAAAACAAAAATTGCTGTGTGATGATAGGTACAATTCGTAAAGTTTAACACAAAAATAATTTGTGTCTTGATTGATAAACTATACTCCATCTATAGTTTATTTGCTAAGAGATAACCTTAAAATCCGATCGAGACTGTATAAACTAATATAAACTTCAGTAAGCACGGATTGTACAACAAAAAATAGATGCTAGGTAGTCATAAAATGTTAACTCTTTCTAAACGAAAATCTATCGTAATAAAGCAGACTTATTATAACAACGAAAATTTATCATAATAAATGAGACTTATTATAACAGAAACTATTAACAGAGTAAAAACTTTACATGAAAGAAGAGATTTCCGTTTGCCTCATACTCTTTCTTGAAGATAATCAGCCAGAGAAAAATAAATACTAAAAATGTGAACATTTAAACTTATGCCACACAGTGTAGTATATATATATATATATATCAGAGAATGAGATAATAGTTTAAAATAAGAGTTGGTGGACAAACTTTACTTTAATATGTGAGAGAATGAGAGACTAGTATAAAATAAAGGTTGGTTGATAAAATTTATTGATTTTTTCTTAAAGTTTTGAGTAGATGAAATTATTTTTCGAAGCATCATATGTACTTGTACTCCTTATTTTAATACTTTTATATCGCAATAATATCAATAATAATAGTAGTAATAATATGTATGTTATTATTTGTTATTCTTTATATGCATTAATTAGTTAAATAAATTTAGTAATTAGTATAATTTTAATGAATATTATTTTATATTAAGATATGAAAGCTCATTTAAATTGATGGAGTTTTCATAATTAGAAAAGACTGCAATACATTACATCTAATAAGTCATTTTTTTTGTATTGTTATTCAATTATATATATTATTTGTATTTAACTTTATAATGCTCACATCAATCAATTGGAGAGATAAAAGTACGAGTGTTATATGACTAGGCACATGTATATCAGTGATTTATGGAAGAATGTAATATGCAATTAACTTGGGTAATGTAAATATTTGATTATTAATTTTATCTTTATTGATAAAATAAATATTTGTTTATGAAGATATTCAATGACTCGTTATGAAGTTTTACGAAAAATTTGAGAGTTGTGAACATGTTTTTCAAAAATATTTATTCTAATGATTGTTATAGAATTAATAACTTTGTATAGCTAACTTAAATAATCGTATACATTTAAACACATTAACATTTAGTAAAGTTTAAAAATATTTATGTACTAGATTATTAGTAGTTTATTTGAAATCTTGTGTGAAAATATTTGTTGTGCAGATAGGGAAATAAATACATAAATTTTAAAAGAAAATATATTTTCTATGACATTTACTTTTTGTGATGGTTGTACTCAAAATTGTCATAGAAAATAATATTTTATATATTAATGTAATTTTAATTATCATAGAAAGTAAGGTGATAAACATGTAAATAACATCTTTTAATATTTTTTCCATGCTTGGTTTTTATATTTTATAACTGACATATTTTATAACAATTATTCAACGTTTTAAAAAGTTTAGAATTTTTATATCAGTTATATCTAGGTTTAATCATTCAGGAGGTCCCTATTTTTGGGCAGAATCTTAATTTGGTCTTTTTCTTTCTCGGTGTCTCAATTGGGTCCTATTTTTGTAAAAATTGCAACAATTCGGCCCTTGTCGTTAAATTGAGTCAAACGGCGTCAGTATCTTATAAACGTGGCACGTTGTCCTGATTTGTACTGATTTTTTTGCTTAACGTGGATAAATGATGTGTATTAAGATAGTTTTAAAATTAAAAACTTTGTAAAATTAAGAGAAAAGTTAAAGGACAGAGTGGAGGGATTTTAAAATCCAGCAAAAAGAATTAGAAGCTGATTGACAAAACAAGAAACTTCATCAAAAATTTCAAAACAATTATTCAGATCAAGGCATGAGATATGCAATTTTCCAATAAGCTTTACAAATAAGTAAATAACATACACAATCAATAATTACAAATCCAAAAGTAAATGACATCCAGGCATGAGATATGCAATTTTCCAATAAGCTTTACAAATCAGTAAATAACATACACAATCAATAATTACAAATCCAAAAGTAAATGACATCCAGGCATGAGATATGCAATTTCCCAATAAGAAAAGATTAAAAATTTAACCTTGGGGAGAGGAAATAGGAAATAGGAAATGGGGTTTGAATATACGAACTTACTTTCCCTCATAGACTTTAGCATGAGTTTCCTCTCCAATCTGTGGCCCAATAAAGAGATGCTTAGCATCAATCAGCCATTTGGGGTCCAATCTGAACTCATCAACTGAGTAGAACCTAACTCCAGATTCCATTTTGTTTTTCTTTTGCTTCTACAATAATGGAAAAAGATTTTCTCAAGTAAAATTCTTCATGAGCCAATAATGAGCCTCCAGCTTGGCAGAGTGAAATCAGATGGAAGAGAATCCTAGAAGAAGGGAGGCATTGGAAGAAGGGAGGCATTGGAAGAAGGTGGATTTGCATAAACCACATCTAAAAAAGTCAGTGAAATTGATTGAACTTTGCAATCTGTCAACGTAGAACGACAAGGGTTAGGGTTTGTGCATGCTCTCTGTCAACGTCAACTTTAATTAAAACCTAAATCCCCAAATTCATACCCTAAAGGTAAGAACTCTGCCTCCTCTGGACTCCATCGACAATCACCGCTAGGGTCAGTGGGTTTCTCCCCAGCCGCCACCTCCGCGGCTACCATTTCCGTTTTTAGCACCATCATCAAAAACACCAAAACCCTACTTTTCATTTGTTTGTTTTTAAAAAAATATAAATATACACGTCAGACAGAGTAGCCCTTACATGTACTCATTCCAGTGTGCCACGTCAACAAGACACTGATGTCGTTGGGTTCAATTTAACGGCAAGAACCGAATTGTTACAATTTTTATAAAAATAGGACCCAATTGAGACGCCGAGAAAGAAAAGGACCGAATTAAAATTCTGTCCAAAAATAAAAACCTCCGGAAACCTTATATTTATGTTGATTCTAAACTTAACGTAAAAAAAATTGTTAGTCGTGAAAAGTATTAGCATACAATGATTATAAGAACAAATTAGTCACGTATGAGTTGACAAGACATAACCTTACAAATGATTAATTTGTGGAAGTAATAAAGAAAATAGTGATTGATGGAAAACTTCTAAGTGATTATAAAAGTATATAATTTACCACAGTTAATAAGTCCATTGTGAGTGAAAATGAAAATAAGGAGTAATATTAATTCCACTGACAACAATGTCACAATGACAATAAATAAGTTATTATAAGTTTAGGGTGAATGACAAGTGATTAAGATTAAACTTGTTGACGCGGGTATTATTCCAACTTGTTTATGTATTGATAAAAAAATTAATATCAATATCGGGAGACATAGATAATATATAATTCTTTAAATTAGGTACGGTAATATAAATGAATATGTATATATATTCAATTATTTCTGTTCAATTTTAATATTTTTACTTATTATTTATTTTATTTTTGTATGAAAATGTTTAATTCTCCTTTACAATTCATTAATTGAGTAAACTCTTAATTGATTGAGTAACATAAAATAATTTTCATCATTTTTCAACAATTTGACTAGTTTCATATTTCTCATATTTTTTTAAATCTTTAAAATATTTCCCTCACTACTACAAAAAGCGGTATCTGACGCGCCAAATACGCTTCGGTTAAATAAAAACCGAAGTATAAAAACTTATATACCTCGGTTACTAGATGACCCGAGACAAAATGCAGATATGGTCTCGGTTACTGGATGACCCAAGACAGAATGCAGATATGGCCTCGGTTCCTGGATGACCCGAGACCTATACCTCTCCACATAACACTGCAAATCAGACTGGGAGCTTATTAAAAATCATTACTACCTCGGTTACCTACAAAACCGGTGCCTATACACGTTTCAACTTCGGGTGTTTATTTGAACCGGTGCCATATGCTATTTTTTCGGGTATAACTTTCGTGCCATATGCTATTCGTAGCCCAATCCTCTTCCCTCTCGTTCCCATTCTTATGCGCAGCTCTGCACTCTCGTCCTCCTCCCTTCCTCGTCGCGCCTGCCGCTTGGGGTTGGCCTCCTGCCGTCGTCGCGCGTCCAGCCGTCGTCGCGCGTCCAGTCGTCGTCGCGCGTCCAGCCGTCGTCGCGCCTCCTCGCATCGTCGCGCCTCCTCCCGTCGTCGCCCCTCCTCCCGTCGTCGCCCCTCCTCGCATCGTCGCGCCTCCTCCCCTCGTCGC
>NW_025901617.1:13765-67444 GCF_018835915.1 Vigna umbellata | reverse complement strand
ATTTAATACTAATGAATGATAAACAAGTTTATATAACATATCATCATATTATTTTATTTATTGTAAAACGTCCAAATCACTTTGAATTTTTAATATAATTTAGAATTGTTTTCACAATCACATGTGAAAGAAACAAGCTTTTTAATATTGAGTGTATATCACGTTTATGCATAAACTTATGTAACAAGCATTTGATATGGATTCACTTTATAAATTATTAGGATGAAATAAAAATGATTAAACTTTGTAGCAGAATATCAGTGTTGATGAAAAGTCAATATTATGTTAGTGTAGTTTTGGTGCCATGACCGACACTAGTTTTCTCCAAGTAACACTACAGTGTCAATGGTAATGATAGTGATATATATTATGATAAAAGTTATAAAAAATGTAAACCCTGATTTAACAATCGAAAGTCAATTTAGGGAGCTTGAGTGCTAATACAAAACTATGATGCAATTCATCATGAAACAAATATGTTCTAAGTAGAGGAATGGATTGGGCTGTAACAGGTTGGGTTGGTGGGCCTTACGCTGACCCATCATAATTTTGTAGATAAAAATATTAGGGGTGTTCCTCCCTTCACCATCCCAAGCGCTCCTGCACCTTTCCATTATTTTTTATTTCAAAAATACTTTATACTTTTTACTATTTTTTTTTATTCCAAAAATACCTTACACATTCTCACTATATTCAAAAATATTTCTCTTTCTCTCTCCACATTAATGGAGCAATTACATGACTCAGATTTAAACTTGTGATATATTGCAAAATTTTATTTACATTTTTCCTTAAATAAGTTTGATTCGATCTTATTTTCACTGTTCAATGTTTTTTTCTTCAAATTACTTAATAAATGGTAAAATTTGTTCTAAATTTTTAGAAAAATGTTTATATATATGTGTTTTTTTTACATTTAATATATATAATTTTTAACATTATATTATGTTTTAGCTTATCGACATGTTTGACTCAAATAACTTGAATAAAATATTTAATTTATTAGATAAATAATAAAAATATTATTAAATACTTAAAATATAATAGAAAAGTTATTTGTTAAAGATTTGAAATTTATTTAGTTCTTTCGTCATTATAAAGTTAGTATATAATAATAATAATAATAATAATAATAATATATTATTTACTATTAATATTATTATGTTTATTATTTTGTATTTGCATCTAACTCTTAAGTTTATAAAATGGAAGTGGCAGAAGCACTAATATTAAAGTTTTCTCTGAATTTTATATTTTGCAATATATCACCAGTTTAAATTTAAGCCAAATGAATGCTCCATTAATGCAGAGAGAGAAAAAGA
The DNA here is from genome assembly GCF_018835915.1 of Vigna umbellata. Next base: position 66,122 of record NW_025901617.1, on the reverse strand, counting down.
AAGATTGTTAAGGATAGTGGGGAGGTGTAGGGTATTTTTGGAATAAAAGAAAATAGTGAGGAGATGTAGAGTATTTTTGGATACACCTTTCAGAATTTTTTAATTCCAAAATTACATTTTTTACTTTTAACATTTATCCCTTTTTACTTTTTATGTCAAAACTCTAATTATCCTACACCTCCCTCTCATTTTCACTCACAACTACAACTCCACCCCAATTTCACTTTCTCTCTTTCTCTCCATATTCGTTCCTTTCCCTACCATTCTCTTACTCCATGCATATATCACATGTAACCTCTCTCATACTTTTCTACTTTTTCTTTTCTCTTTTACCAAAAACTCATCTTATCTTCCCTCCTTCACTACCATTAATTTCCCAAACACTTCACGCGCTCCTTTCCGTACCCTTGGCCATTCTCAAACCATCAACTCTTTTATCTTCATTAAATCACTCACTTTTTCCCAACAATTCTCACACACTATTTTTCTATCTTCCTTTCTCCTCAACAACGACATTCAAAACAACATACACTCTCCTCTTATCAAAACCCATCTTCCTTTTTAACTTGAAACCCCACCATTCCAATGTTATCATTCTTTTTTTCTCTTCCTCTTACAAAAACTCACGTACCACACTCACTACTATCTTCTCCCTTTTTCTATTTTCTTCCTTTCTCCTTTCTCTTCCTTTTTAATTTGTTACGTAATTATTTCTAAATTATTTTTATTTTATTTAATCAAATAATTATTATTAATTTAATTACAGTTAATTGATTTTGTTTTGAAAAATTACAGTAAAGAAGAATCACAGTAGGAGAGAAGAAAATAAAGAGCAATTTGATTTATGTGAAAGTGGTGGAGTGTGGGGTGCATTGGTGGGGACCATTAATGAGATTTAATGAAATAGTTGGATATTGGTGAAAGTAAAAACAGAAATTAAAAATTTACAGAAGGACAAAAGAAGAATGGAGAGGTGCAGGGAGCATTGTGTGGTGGTGGAGGGAGCAACTCTCAAATAATGAATCCCAGAGAGTTACTCCGTCCACCACCCCAACTACTCCCTACACCTCTCCAGATTTTTTCTTATTTCAAAAATATCTTAGGTTATAATTTTTTAACTTTTACCATTTAACTTTATTTACTTTTTTAAAACTCTAATTATGCAGCACCCACCCCCTCACTTTTCTCTTTCTCTAATTACACACAAACTCCACCCCTCACTTTCTCTCTTCCTCTCTTCTTCACACAAAGAACCCACACCCCTAACTTTCTATCTTTCTATCTTTCTATCTTCCTCTCTTCTTCACACACACAAAGCCCCCACCCCCTTCCTCTTTCTCTTCGTTTAATCTTCCCTTGTACATTTTTGTGGTTAAAGCTTCCTCCTTTTTATTCTTTTTGTATATGTGTTATGTAAATGGATGTATGCAATGTGTTGTGTAAGAGAAAGAAGAGAAACGCGAAGACTTGAACGGATGTGGGAAACCTATTCAGTCTTCAACGGAGCTTGTGATCCGTCTAAGGATGTCAAGATTCGTTGAAGGCTGGACGGATTTCCCACATCCGTTCAAGCCTTCGCGTTTCAACTCTTTTAATTTTTTTATTATTTTTAGTTTATTAATTTTTTTTGTAGATTTTAATTTCTGAACATTGTAAGTGTTCATTTGTGTAGATTTTACATAATTTAATAATTTTTATGTATAAAAAAATTGTTAAAAAGAAATCCTTGAAAGAGAAGAGTAACCCTCAATCTTAATTGTTATGGTATTTGTGTATCGTAATTGTGTAAACAAACAACCTAAATTTCTTGATTGCACAACTCATCTTTTCTTTATTTAAAAGGCTCCACCGCTAAAATAATAATAATAATAATAATAATAATTATTATTATTATTATTATTATTATTATTATTATTATTTTTTGTTGTGAAGTCATGTATTAATAAAAAACTAAATAATTAAGAGGAAATAATAATCGTAAAAACAGTGCAATGTGCATGTTTCTTTAATTGTTTGCATATAATTTTATTTATTTCAATAAGAAATTACTCTCATCTCTCCTCAGGTTATATTAAATCACTCGGACCCCTTTTAATATATATATATATATATTTAAAATATTTAAATCTGACATGATACAAGTAGTAGGATTGAATCTTCATCAATAAAAGTTTAACATTTAATGATAGTTTTTTAGGTAAAATTATGTTTACATAGGATAGGGTTTTGACTAATAATTTAAAAAAAACGAAATAATATATTTAAATTAAGAATAGGTTTAATGTATAATCTAAACATAAAATCATTATTATATATAGTTCACTCTCCACGCGTTATAAAATAATTTAAGTGAGTTTTTCTTTTCCTTTATACATGAATAAATAATATAGAAAATTGTATCATCTTTAATCATCAATCACATACTTGTTTACGTCTCTATTCTCAAGGTAAAATAAAAAATAAAAACGATAAATCTCACAATGAGATTAGGAGATAAATTGACTATAATTTAAATAAACATTAAAAAGATTAGAAATTGAAATTTCAAAATACAAAAGTTAAAGAATTTTTTATATAAAAAATTAAGAAATTATTTTTCTTATAAATAAAACATGAGATGCCAATGTCCTTTTATGAAAAACATAAGATGTTTGAGTGTTATTTATTAAAACCACGAAGAAAGTGAATGTTTATTTTTAAAAAATATAAGATAAATGTAATTTTTCAAAAACATAATAGAGCTACGTCTAAATTTTAAAGTATAGGAAATGTTATTGTCATTTAGTACAATTTTAAAGGAAATGAGTAGTATCTTGAAATAAAATTTTATTTGTCTTTAAGAACATCTTTAATTTAATATGAGTATTAGTAAATGTCTTAAACTTAAGAACATGTTAACATGACATACTCAAAGTCTTAACATTGAGACATTGTTGTTATACAATATATTTGATCTTAAAAACAAAAATAAATTTTCAATACTAACATCTTGTCTTAAAAAATAATTTAATTGTCATAAATAAATATCAATTTAATGTTAGTATTTTTCAAGTTAAAAAATTAAATGCTAAGTTTGTATTTTTCAATATGCTATATGTCCCCCATTAATAAAGGCATAAACACTTTGAGTTTGTATTATATTAAAATTCCATTAAAAAACCTTTTTTTTGTGTGAAGAGTCTGTATAATCTAGTATATACTTCTTTGTTTGACAAAAAAGTTATATAAAAATAAAGTATGAAACAAAAGACACATTACATATGATCCTTATGAGTGTGATTATCTACCAAATAAAAATGTTATTATTGTGGATAAGTAAGAAATGCTCAACAATTTTTATAGATTCACTAGCATAGAAAAGAAAGAAAAAATGTCATCACGCCCCTTCTATAATAACTGTAGACAATAAGTAATGTAAAATAAATGTCACTTTTGTATTACTTTCTGTACAAAAGTAACACATAGCATATTGGTTCGTATTGTAACTAAGTATGTCAATTTTCTACATAAATTGTCAATCAAATCAATGTCAAACGGCCCTCCATTCTCTATATCAATCACATTTACATCAATTTTAAAGCTAACGTAAAATATTTAAAATTAAGTAATGTATAAAGTTTTTGTTGTATTAGTTTTATTTGAAATTTTAGACGATTATAAAAAATAAAAAAGACAACAATTATTGAATCTAAAATACGCATGTGAAAAGGAAATTACATCCAACTCAATTACACTTTTCTTTGTTGGATTGAATTATTAGTTATTAAAACAATAAAATATAATATATAATATTTATATATACAAAATCCATAAAAAAATAATATTTTGATTTTATTGTAAAATTGTAAACAAAATTATAATGTGATTAGTTTTAAACATTGAAAAAGAATTAATAAATTTATTATTTATAATAATTCGTCAATGTGTGTATACGTTATCATATCATCTTCATGTTGTTTTTAAAATTTTGGCTCACTTAACTTTTTCAATATTTATATTTTAAGTTATTAAGCATTAATATTAATATTTTAATTAAAAGTGTTTTTCTACATCTTTTTAAAAAATTTAAGGACATATTAAAAAAGTGATTTTAAATATTGATAATCTAGACTAAGAAGATATTCTTAGCTTCCTTATAAATTAAAACTCCTATCCTGTCCGAACAAAAAAAATCAACGCCTATTTCCGTTCTCGTTTCCAAAGTTGGGAGACAGGGAAAGAGTGTGAGAGAGAGAGAATGGACGCCATTGATTCCGTCTTCGATCCGCTCAGAGAATTTGCAAAGGACAGCGTGAGGCTCGTCAAGCGTTGCCACAAACCCGATCGCAAAGGTTAAACCCTAATCCCAATTACGTTTCTTCCATTACGATCCGATTCGAATATCTGTGCAGTGGATCCTGATTTTTTCATGCATTTTGTATTTTAGAATTCTCCAAGGTTGCAGTGCGTACCGCAATTGGTTTCGTGGTGATGGGGTTTGTGGGGTTTTTCGTTAAGCTCATTTTCATTCCAATTAACAACATTATCGTCGGATCTGGTTAGGTGAATTATACTACTTCATTCAAAAATGTTTTTTTTTAATTGTTTTTTATATGCTTCTTTCCGGCTATTTGGATCTCTCGATTTTTTTGCGTGTAGATTTTAAAATAATCATTTGAAGGGCTTGTTTGATTGGTTAGTCAATTGGGAAGAAGTATTGCTTCAGTTGTTAGCATTATTTTCTGGTGATTGCGAGTAACGATTTGATATGATGGTTTGAAGCGAATATGGCTTCGATTCGATTGGATATCTAAGGATGAGTGAACAGTGGAGATTTTTTGTGTAAATTCATGTGTTTGGAAATTTTATAATAGCTCAGACAGTTTTCGTTCTATTGATTGATTGATAAGTGTAAGTGATGAAGTAAATTATGTTTTTTTAAGTAAAACTGAAGTCAAATAAATAATTTAGTCTTGAATGGGAATGGTTGAGTTCTTGTTCGATTGAGGTTCTTTTTATGCATATGATGATGTGAATGGGTTTACGATGACGGCGACAAAGTTATGGACTTGAACCTTGCGCATATTACTCAAACTGTCCACCTAACCCACCACCACTCCATCCACTAAGCCGACCTTACTGGGTTTTGTTTATATTCACATTGTACAAATTGAGATCAACCTCTGTCTGTCTTCTGTTTTTGCCCTGATCATATAATTGTTTAGATCAGATGGCATTGTAATAAAGGGCGGGGGATTCCCTTCTCAAGTATCTTCTTTTTAGAAATCAAAATTGACACAGTATTTGGCCTATGTATAAGAGTATGCTTGTTGTCTTTTATCTGTGCTTCTTGATGGAAGTTCAATATAAATTAATGGTTCATGGAGTTTTGAGGTTGAACTGGGTTGAATGACAAGTCAACCACATTTTAATGAACTTTATGATCTCTCTATTGGTTTTTAGGGTGAATAACTACTAGTTTTTACCTTATCATAATGCTTGCCATTTGTTAATTGGCAGGTGACTTTATCATCTTTGACTCTGTTATGTTCTATGTTTCTCTCGCTTACTTTGAATGGTATTGCTTTTGATGTAAAATGTAGAATTTGTTTGAAGCGCCAGAAATAATTTTTTGCATTGTAATACGGCTTTCAAAAGATAAATTCCACTGCCGTTAGTTTTAAAGGAATATACATGACGATAAGGTGCTACGATTTCATATTCAAACATCTTAGTGGGGATTACTTCATGGGTACATGTATAAGATTATGCATATCTATCCCCTCAGTAGCAATTCGAGAGTATTTATCAAATAAACTTTTATTATGGGATTTCTACTTTCTTTGAAAAGGCATTTTTAGATAGTCTGGTTTTTGTAATAATTTTAGTTTATTTTGTCTGTTTCGAGATGATGGCCGTGTTCTTTATGAAATTGTCTTGAACAAAGTGTGCAAAATGAATGATAAATAAACCTTCGGTTTTCTCCACAGGTTAAGGGGAACTGCAATTGCCTCAGGACTTCAAGTTATCAAGAAAATGGAGGCTGAAAAATCCCCCATGAATAGATAATTAATCTTTTGTTATATTTCATTTTTGGTTTTTCCTTATGACTGGAAAGCTATGAACGTTTGTGCTTATCTTCTGTTATATACCTTCACACATTGTTTTGATTTAGGATAAGGAGGAAAAAGGAATGGTGAAACTGTAGTTTTGTTTTTAGACGGTTATAACTGTTTTCTTTCTTATGTGATCAGTTCATGCTTCAACAGTATAGTTGCCTAAGAAATACTTTCCTGTCTCAAATAGTATTTTCTTAACAAAATAAATTCAACAATTTCTTTATAAGTAATTAGAAGTAGTTCATGAAGAACTATTTATATTGAAAAGATCAACAAATTTTTTATTAAATTAATATCACGGTGTTGGTGAAAACAAACTAAAAAATTATTAATCTCATTGGGAAAACAATTTTCCTTTCTCCTTCGCAACTAAAGTTGATTATCCTAGCTACCCGAACATGCCCACACTTCGGAGCGTCTCATTACATGGATGAACATTCACAACCTCTTTGTTATTTCTTTAATATTAAAAAACTCTTGCGAATTTCTATTTAAACAACATTTTCATACATAAATAACTTTCATAATGAATTCTATTAAAGTTACGAGTGGCAAAATGGACAGTCTGGCTTGTTTTAGTCTGGGTTGATATTGGTTTACTGAAAACGGGTGGGTTGGGTTGGACTTCTCTGTCAATTAAAAATAGATTGAAACTTAGAACCCGGTTTAGAGGATGGCAGGCTAGTCTATCAGTTTTTTATTTTTTGTTATATACATATAGTTTTAAAACTTGTATGTGTAGTGCAATACCTTTATGATGTATTCAGTGACATTCACATAATGCATTGTTACAAAAATAAAAAATCTTAACTGGACATATAAGTACTTGTACCAATGAAAATTCAGAAAATTTGTTCACAGATGACAATCATAATCCTCAAATATTACTAGCAAAGGTAGAAGTTAATACATAATAAAAAACTTCAACTTTCTTCTTTTGCCACAAGCCATCTACCTGAAGGAGTTTCAACACAAAACTTTCACTTGAACACAAATAACAAACTCAGGATTCAATATATTCATAACATAAAAAATATTTCTTCTTTCAATTTTCACTATTTTCCTTTTTAGGGTTATTAGATGTATCATTAGAACAACTTCCCTTCACTCTTCTATCTTCATCAACATCATCATCTTTGGAATGGAATTGAAAAAAAGAAGTTAGAATATAAAATTATTTATGAAAATTAAAAAAATTAATAAATTTTAAATTAGAGAAGTTACTATAATCACAAAATTCATGTTTTTAATTGGAAGTACAAATTATTGTTTCAACCTTTTTTGACAATAGACGACTTCTATACTTCTTTAAAATCCTTAAACCAATGTTGAAAGTAGTTCAAATGCAATTATAGTAATTGTGATACTTAACAAGTCTAGCTATGGTTGACAAATCTGAAAAACATTGACTATTATTCTTCCACCATTCAAGAACACATATACTTTCAATAATATCAATGTTCAATGTTGACTCACTCAAGTATATATCAAGTTGGTTCCTCTCCATTTTAGCAATCGCCTAAAGCTTGCATTTTTTTCATTTCCTAATATAAAAAGTGAAATCAAAGTTTAATTTATTGTATAATAATAGTAATTAAATGACGAGAAAATAATATGACTTACATAAAAAGAGATTGACTATGATGTTGACAAAAATCATGCATTCGCTTTAGAACAAGGGAAGTCTCATTCTTGGAACAATATTCAAAGAAAAGCTTGTATAATTTTTCTTTCATCTTCTTTAACTTTACTTCTCAAAGGATCTATCTTCTCATAACAATATCCTAATGTTTCTAACTTCATCATTGGATCTAAAATTTCCCTAAATGTAAGGATAATATTATATTTATCATAGTATTTATCAAACTACGCCATTATTTCAGCCATATTTTTGACAACTCCATCTTTATCTTTTAAACATTCCATTAAAAGGGTTGGGATGTTCCAAACATGTAAAAGGTACAAGTTCGATGTAGGGTAGCTAGAAATCATTTTTATAATTTCATTAGATGGTGACATAAAAATATATATTTTTTGTACTTTTTTTTTCAATTTCTCCTTAGACAAACAATACTTATAATTCTAGTCAACTAGGTGTAAACTTCCAAACACACATTAGTATTTAAGAGCACTTTAAAGCATAAAAAAAAGTTGAGCTTCACCTAGTAGGAACATCTATACATAAAATATTTTAGGTTTAATACCCAATGTTGTCCCCACTTTGGTTCGGAAATCTCAATTTAGTCCCTTTTTATAAAACTTATTGTAATGTATCCTACTTGTAATTAATAGTGAGTCTATTTAGTCCCTTCGTTAAATAGAGCAAACGGAGTTAATGGGCTGATGATGTGGCAGTAGTCACTTGATTAGTGTCAAAACGTAATTAGATTGTGCTTACGGGTGTGTAGGGCACATGATTTTCAAAGTTAGGGCACCTAATTGGAATTGGGGGATACGATTGGGGTGATTTGTTGGCAGTTAGGGCAATTTGGTGTGTGCGCGAAAGAAGACAAGGCAGTAGTCTTCGGGGTGGTTAAACCATAAAAAAAGTTTAAGAGAAAGCATTGTCGTGGACGACCTTCGTGGAGAGTTGTGTTGGTGGGGTTGGGATCGAAAAGCACTTTCGAAGGTGCGTTTATGGCAGTTTTAATGTGTTGTGTTGCTGTTGGGTGTGGTCCCCCCAGGAAGTTTTGATTTTTGTATGGTTGTCTTGTTGTGTTGTGCCCATTGTATGATTGCTTTGTTTCTGTTGCGCCATTGTCGTGTTGGTCCCCATGATAGTGTGTGGTTATGTGTTGTGGCATTTTCTTTATTTACGTGAGAATGTGTTTTGCTTTGGTTTGAGTTGTTTATGGTCTGTACAGTGGTATGTTTATGTCTTTTGTGTTTTGGTAGATATCATTTGGTCAAGGGTTAAAGCATAGATTAACTGTGACAATTTTTTATTAGATAATATGGCCAACTCAGACATTGAAGGTCTTGTTTCCACCATGGAAGGGAAATTTTGAGAATAATGGGACATTTGGATATCACTATGGTCAAACCACAACTTTAAAAATAGCCCTGGACCGTGGATTTATTTTGAAATATTAAGCATTCTAAAGGAGATGGGTTATAAGAATGTAAAGGACTTATGGTATTCATTGGGTCTTGGTCTGTATTATAGGAATTGTTTTGGACCTTTATTAGAGACAAGGGTGCTTGTCATCTGATCAATATTGCTATGTTGACTGGTGAAAGCTCACCTTATGTTATACATAGGGATGTGTGAGACCTGAGTTATCTTCTGCAGTTGAATCCTTTTTTGAACCCTAAATTGATAGACCTCAGTGGTGAAGGACAAGTAAATGAGAGAGAAGTGCTATTTGCAAGTTGATAGACCTAGTGGGAAGGAGAGTTAGAGAGAGAGAGAGTGTTGAAAAGGAAGTTGAGATAAAGATTGGGTGAAGCAGATTGTTGATTTTTTTTTTTCTTTTTGGGCAGTGGGTGAAGCAGAGTTAGACAGTAGCACTTAAGGTAGAACCTGAATCAGAAGTTTGATCCACAAAGATAGAAGTTGAGGGTGATTGTACAACCTGATGTAGAAAAACTGGATGTAGGGCTATGGTAGAAGTTGAGGTTGAGGACAAACTGGGTAGAACCTGAACAGAAGTAGCCCCACAAATGATTGACGTGAGGTTGATGTAGTGGGTGATGTAGAGGTACAGAGTGATGTGTGTGGAGGCACAGTTTTGAGGTACAGGATGTTGGTGGTGGGAGGCACATCTTGAGGTTACAGAGTGATTCAAATGCTGAGGGAAATGATGTGAATGTAGACGTGCAGTCTGATGTGCAGTCAGAAGTAGAAGGAGAGGTAGAGGGTGAGGTAGAGGGTGAGGTAGAGGGTGAGGTAGAGGGTAATGGAGTAGAAGCTGATGAGTATGATGTTAGAAGTTGGAATGGGGTCGAAGAGGATGTATTGAGTGACCATGGAGATTGAATGGGGATTCGCTATTTTTGAAGCTACTACTGAAGTTGAATTTGGTGGGCCTAGGGTTTATCTGATTCAGCGATTGGAATACGAACAGTTTGAACAGTGTGTGGAAAGTGTAACACAGATGATGACGGGATGACTATGGGATTTTGGTTGTTTTTTCAATGCCCAAAAATTGAACAATATTTAAATGGGAATGGGGCACGTATCAGTGAGAAAAATGAGAAAAGATTTTACAGAAGCGATAAGATCTATGGAGTAGAACATGGTAGAAAATTACAAGTTTATTAAAAAATGCACAACACGAAGAGTTGTGTTGTCAGATGTGTGGGCAAAGGAGAAAATGTTCCTTGGAATGCATATGTTGCATATAGGCAGCTGAAAAAAATGGCAGCTAAGGAAAATAGTAGCAAACCAAACTTGTAGTAGAAGAATTAACATTCGTTTATGGACTTCAACTGGTTGAAGTGGAAGTTAGAGAAGACTATGAAAAGACAACAAAATATTAATTATATAACCGCCATAACAAAGTTCTAAGAAGTGGAACATTGGTGTTTCTCGGTCCACAACGGGTAGGATAGGGCAAAAAAGCAATGGCTTTTTAAACAAATAGAGAGGTGAGTTTAAAGAACAATATAGAAGAGTATGACTATGCCAATGAGTTGCTTTCGTCAAATCCTGGTGCAACTGTCAAAGTTCATGTTGAACCTAAGGAGGACCACTCCAATTTTCAAGAGACATATATGTGTGTGTCAAGATGTAGGACAGGATTCGTGTTTGTAGGAAGATTATAGGTTTGGATGGTTGTTGTAAAAGGTACATTTGGAGGTGAGTGTTAACTGCAGTAGCAAAAGATGGAATGACCAAAGTGTCTTGGCATATGTTGTTGTGGAGGTGGGGGATAAGGACAGTTGGGAGTTGGTTTCTACCATTCCGCATTAATGATCTGGTGGTGTGGAGATTCTTCAACCATCACTTGATGTTCAGAGTCAACAAAAAGTGAGTAACTTACTTTGCAATTTTTTTTTAATCTTTTAAGCCTTAATGTCTTTTATTTTAACTGTATTACCTTTCATGTCAATAGGGAACTTTTAACCAGCATTACAAGAACTTCTCCCTGGTGTGGAGCACGCGTTTTGTGTGCGGCACATCTATGATAATTTCAGGAAGAGGTTTCCTGGCAGATTCTAAAAGTTTCTACATATGGAAGGCTAGCAGCATCAACACACCCTCAAACATGGGAAGCAGTGATGAGAGAGTAAAGAGGTGAATCCAGACGCCTGTAAATACTTATGTCTTCCACCAAGGTATGTCCTCCACATGCCATTGTTCCTATGTAATTGTCTTTGTTTCATAGCTGATATTTGCACTGTTATTTGTTTAAGTAGATTTGGTCACGTCAAGGTTTACAAAGTAATGCTGTTTTGTGACACCTTAGTGAATATAGCCGAAGAATTTAATAGTTAATATTACATGCAAGAGGTAAGCCTATCATCACAATGAATGGAAGACATCTCGTCTGTACCTCATGAAGAGATGGGCAACAATAGAAACAAAATAAGTAACATATGAAGAGGTACGATTTGTCCAAAGATTAAGAAAAAGATTTTACAAGGATTTGCACTTGACTAAAAACTGGATCCCTAGGTATGTTGACATCACTACTACATTGAGACTCTTATTATTCATTTGGGACTTTAAAACAGTGATTTGTGTTTTAAAATGGCCAGGGTTGCGTCAGGACAAAAATTTTGAGGTCAGACCACATTTCAATGATGAGTGACAAGTATGTGGTTTGACATAGATAACACATGGAAGGAAGTTGCAAGAAAGTGGACTTTAACAGCTATCCCATGCTGTCATGCACTAGCTTGCCATGACATGTATCAACATCAATGGAGAAGATAGTCCCACATTGGTTACAAAGTCAACCTACCAAGAAACATACCTTCCAATCATCTACCCTGTCAATGAGTCCTCAAAGCTTGAGGAAAAGACTTCTAAGCCTGATATGTTTTGCCTCCAAGTAGTAAAAGTGTTGTTGCCGGTAGACCAAAAAAGAAGAGAAGGCTAGAGGCTTGGAGCTAAAGAAGGATTGACAAAACTCAAGCAAAATGAACTCGTAAGAGAGGTTCCATTATGTAACAGCTTGGTCATAACAAGAAATAGTTTGTCCACAAGCCCTCAGCAAACCGGACTCAATATCAATCAACTGAGCAAGCGAAACCCCAAGCTGAACAAAAGTCAGCCAATTATGGACCAAGCAGCTACTCAATGCGTTTTGGAACAAACTCAGCCATCTACAAACACAAGTTTAAAAGATGAATTTAGGACTGACAGTATGTGGAGTAGGTTAAGGATGTTTAGCGTAAGTGTGGATATTTTGAATCAACGACATGTATTTTGTTAAACTGTCAGACCGTTTGCATTTCAAGTCCCTTCGTAATGCCAATGACAGATTTTGTTTTCTTTATGATGTAATTATGAATGGTGTTTGGACCTTTGGCATATCAATTTCAATGACAGATTTTGTTTCTATGTGCATTTAACAATTCCAATTTCTCATTATATTTTGATCACAGCTTCTGTTTTGGTGTTTGATCACAGCTTTTGTTACAGAACTATTTTTTTGGATTAAAAACAATGCACATATACTTCTTCCAATCACAAAGTCCTCTTATACAGAAAACTCTCTTTTTGGATTACAGAACTCTGTTTTTGATTAAAACAATGCACATATCACTCCTCATTTTATTGCCAGTTACACACCACTTTCTCATTTTATGTTGTATCTATCAAACAAAATGTAAATTCAAACCATTAATTTCAGATGCTTGAATTCAAATTTCACATTCATTTCATAACATCATATTACAAATTTGCCCAAAGTTGCTCTTCCCATTAAAACTATCTAATAGAAACATATGGACTTTTAACAAAATACATAGAACATAATGTTAATGAATCCCAGAAAACATATCATGTTTATAACATCTTTCTCCCCTTTGCTGACATTCCTAACACCATTTCTCCAGGCTATTATCTTCCTCCTTTGCCGTCCCTAGTCTAGCGCTCATCTACGTAATCTTCATTAACAATTTAAAGAAATGCATCCTGAAGTTTCTTCATTACTTGTCCGCTGTCAAAGTATCCAATTCACAAAATTTTCATTAATAACTAAAAATAATTTATCACAAACATTAAACTACAAACCTTGTAGTTAGGGCAGCCCCAGAATTGTTTCCCCTCGTTCTTAACTGTTTTTGCCACTCTCAACACATCAGCCTCCCCACAATGGCATATTTGGCTTCCATCCAATCCTCTGGATGAACCACCACGAGAGCTCCCCTATGAGCAAGATGAACAACCGTGATTCTAAGACATTGCTAACCCCAAAGCGAGACAACCACTGAGATTGAAGAAGAATTCGTCAACCGCGAACCACCATCAACCACTGACTTAAGCACAACCCGTAAAGAAGAACAACACGAATGACAATATGATGAACAACAACACCCACAACTGCTCCGTGTTCGCAATGTACGTGAAGAACTCCAACTCCAGTTGCCCTAACTTTCTTTCTATTCAATGCACCTAAAGAACTCCACCTCCAGCTCCCCAAATCAATTTATCCCCCAATTTCCAATTAGGTGCCCTAACTTTAAAATCATGTGCCCTAACACCACGTAAGCACAATCTCAATTACGTGTTGACACCTAATCAGTGACTACTGCCACATCATCAGCCCATTAACTCCGTTTGTCTCTATTTAACGTAAGGGACTAATTTGACTCACATAATTACAAGTAAGGATTCATTATAATTATTTTTATAAAAAGGGACTAAATTGAGATTTCCGAACCAAAGTGGGGACAACATTGGGTATTAAACCAATATTTTACTCATCAATGTTTGCTATTTTTTTAAAACATTGTTTAAATTTCATCATTCTACTTATTAACATATTTTATGCTCTCCGTAATATGATCAAAAACATCACCAACAACTTTCAATCCTTCTTACATAGTCAAGCTTAAAATGTGTGTATAACAACACACATGCATAACAACATCACTCTTTACCGTATTTCTAGAAACTAAACTTGCACTAGGATTCAGATAAGTAATTAGGATTAGTTGATGAAGAACTACTTATATTGAAAAGATCAACAAAATTTTGATTAAATTAATATTGAAAAAAAATTCAACCATATCTTGTACCTTCATTTCTTAAAAGGTTATCATTAATAAAACCTCAAATCATTTAATGAATTATGAATTTGGTCAAAGACCAATATCCATTATATTGTAATTGTAATTGAGACATTCTCAGTATCCTAACTCTAAAGAGAATAATAATTTAGATATAATGATTAACTCTCACCATATTTTTTCAATAAAATTGAGGTCATAACACATTTTAAAATAATTTTAATTCGGTGAAATTGAAATCGTTAATCGTTAATTATATTAAAATAAAATCAATAAATATTTAATTTAATGTATTCATTGCATTCATGAATAATTTAAACTCGAAAGTCTAGAATAGTTCCTCACCTATTTTTCAAATTAACAATTGTATTCCTCACTTAATAAAAGTGGAATCCTTTTCCCCACGTATACAGAAGAATACACAATAAGAAAAACCAACAATAAATGAATCATTTTATTTCCTAATCTTCTCACTTTCAAAAATGAATAATCTCTTAAAGAAGTATGAATATTATGTAAATTTTTACTTATTGTGTTTTCTTTTTCTAATTGCTTTTGTAAATTTAATTTTTTTATGGCACATCTATTAAATTTAAATTTGTATTGATGATAAATCAATATGATAAATTAATAATAGGTTATAATTCTTGCATTGCATTGCAATTAATTGGGTAATTTTATGCCATTTTTAGGTCTCAATTTGTCAATCCAATCCCAACTGGTGTGTGCTCTGTTTGGCTCAGAAAAAGCATGAACAGGGTGTGCCATCGGAACTGAATTTACGCGCACGTGTTGAACGCGAAAACAGTCTTCTCCGTCAAATCAATATAACATAGATAGACGGTGTGCTCCCTTCAACAACTCTTTCATTTTGATTCTCGTCTTCCTTTTATCACTCCCTCATTCTTTCCAGCGTTACCTCCTTCAATGGAAGGTTTGGCTTCTCTCAAGGCTCCCTTTCAGGCCACCCCATTCCTCTCTTCAAGACCCAAAACCTGGGATCTTCAGACCCAACTCAATTTTTATAAAAGAAACTCCTTTTCAACATTTTCAGTTCGGGCCCAGGTGAGTTTTTTTTTGGCAAATTTTTTATCTTTTCGCAACATTTTGGGGTGTCTCCTCATGGATTAGTCTGGGTCTCTGTCTATTTTTGTTTTGGGAGTTTGGGCTCACTGAGAATGGAATACATGATAGGGATTCATTTAAGAATGAATGCCGAATTTATTTACAGGGAACTCTTGTTGATTTGCCATGTGGGGTTTGGCTTATGTGGTGTTTTGGTTGGGTGGAGTCCAATGAGCTGTGTGGGTTAGGGAAGTATGGTTTTTGTTCATTTGGAGTGAATGCAGAATTTTATGTTCTGAGGAACTCTTATTATTTGCCATGTGAGTTTTGGATTATGTTTTGATTAGGTGGTGCGTATGTGGGTCAGGAAAGTAGAATTTGGGTTCAATTGGGGTGTAGAAATGCTGACGTTTATGTTATGAGTAATTCTTACTGATTTGTGGTGTTTTTATTAGGTGGAGTCTACTGATGGTTCTGCTGCAGTATCCTCATCTGGTGAATCCGTGACAGAGGCTCTCAAGATTAAGGAGTGGGAGGTAGGAATGTTGGAAAATGAGGTTGCATCTAGCCAGGGCATAAGAATAAGGAGAAGGCCACCATCTGGACCCCCTCTGCATTATGTAGGACCCTTTCAATTCAGGTTGCAGAATGAGGGCAATACACCTCGGAACATTTTGGAAGAGATTGTGTGGAACAAGGACAAAGAAGTCTCACAAGTATTATGATTGAATTGTTTTGTGCTCTATTGTTCTTAATATAAGTTATTTTTTAACAAATGGATTGAATGTATTACTGGTGACTGTGATTCTCAGCTTAAAGAAAGAAAGCCCCTCAGTGTGCTGAAGAAAGCTCTCGAAAATGCACCTCCTGTTAGGGATTTTATTGGTGCTCTAAGGGCAGCGAATGAACGAACTGGACTGCCGGGGTTGATTGCTGAAGTGAAGAAGGCATCACCAAGTAGGGGTATTTTGAGAGAAAACTTTGATCCTGTAAGGTTTCCTTGCCTTCCTTTATGATTTTTACAGATCGAATTGTTTTCTCTCTACAACTGTAACCTTTATGAAGTTGTTCCTGGTTTTTTTTGGGAAATGTTTTAGCTGGCCTGAACTTGCTGACACCCATTTCGTGTTGTTGGTTAAAGCTAGTCCGTTCATTTTTTTTTTATTTGGCTTCCATGAATCTTCTTGTTACAGAATACATATTTGATCCAAGACAGGTCTACGTATCAATTTCTTCTCCTTTGCATCTTAAACCTTTTGCTTCCTTGAGTAATTTTCTGTTTACCCGTTTGATATTCATGCTCATCAAAATAAATTTCTTCTAAAATCTTTGTCTCCCGGATTTTGCTTTTACTATTATTGCATTTATAAAGTCAATCCCATTATAGTTGTTAAACTTTGTCCTCACAAAACAAGGACCTGCTGTGATTTTAATGTATCAGGAAGATGTTATGTTTTATCACTAAGTTGAATATCTTGGTCTTGGTGTTTTTTGTATCTCTGAATATATCATGACCCTTCAAACAACTTATCCAATAATTTTGTTGGTTTTTCTTTTTCTTTTTCTCTCTTTATGGTATATTCAATTGTTTGAGCTGTTTCTGTGTCAGGTTGAAATTGCTAAGTCTTATGAGAAGGGTGGAGCAGCATGCCTAAGTGTTTTGACGGATGAAAAGTATTTTAAGGTAAACCAACCAACGTGGAATTGGTTGTTATGTGTGTACTGCTTGATAATATTTGGTTGCTTGAGTACTGGGAGATTCTACAGCACAATGATAACTCACTCTAACTTAATATTGGTCCAGGGAAGCTTTGAAAATCTTGAGGCAATAAGAAAGGCTGGAGTAAAGGTTTGTTTTGTGATTTGTAAAGTATCTGATATTGTATATATTCTACCATCTAATGCCTTTTATAGACCACGTTGATGACTCTAGACAAAATATGCAGTGCCCTTTGTTGTGCAAAGAATTCATTGTAGATGCATGGCAACTGTATTATGCTCGAACTAAAGGTGCAGATGCTGTCCTTTTAATTGCTGCTGTTTTGCCTGATCTTGACATCAAATACATGATTAAAATATGCAAGATACTTGGACTGACTGCACTTGTTGAGGTAAAGTTGGCACTTTTTATTTGTTTCCTAAATCTGTTCAACTGCAGCATTAAATTTTTTTAAGCATTCTGATATCTTATGTTTAGTATGAATGTACCCATTTTTTGTGTAAACTTGGTTCTAAAGCAGGTCATTTATAATTTTGAATAGCGTAGTTGTTATAATTATAAAAATAGGGAGCTGACTACTTACAATATAAACACAGAACCCCTTTCGCATAATGATTCTGTACTTGAAAGCAAGAAATAAATTTTGATAGATTTACAAATATAGAATCTATAGATTGACTATGCCTTTGTTGGAACCAGAAATTTCCAACGTAGCTTCAATCAAAACTTATGGATTGTCATGACTGATTCCGTGATCGCAATACCTGATGGACAGAAAGATTTTTTCACATTTTATGCTGTTTTGGCAGGTCCACGATGAGAAGGAATTTGATCGTGTTCTTGCAATAGAGGGTATTGAGCTTATTGGCATTAACAACCGTAATCTTGGTATGTCTTATCCTTTACTCTCCACCCCTTGCATTTTTTTCTTTTTGATGAAATGTTATCTGGCTTTTCTCGAGCTTGTACCCTAAATGGAATGTAGTTGTAATTATATTATGCAATTTATCTTTTAATTTACAGTCAGTAAAATCCTTTTGGTGTTTGATCAGCTTGTTTTCCGATACCTCTCCATTTGGATGTGCCTTTTATTTCTAATTTTGCTTTCATTTTCTGTATGATTTTTCAAGTTTTCTACATTAATGTTCTTTGTCTTTCTTATCCTTCTACATGGATACATGATCACTTAAGTCCTATCTAAACCTTCTTACTACAAACTTTTAGAACTCTTAAAACTTTGAAGCACTGCAATTACTTTTATCTGCATACTTTCTGCTATTACTTCACCTAGCAACACTTTTCGTCACCCAAGTTTTTTAAGCCAATTAAGTTCCTATTTTTTTAATCATGCAAAAATTTGGCCCCTCCTTCTATTTTGTTATATCTGAAATCTTCAAATTATCTTTCTCTTCCTTCTAAATATTTGAGGGTTTATGACAGATTCAGGAAGTACAATCATTTTACAAATTAGAATTACAAAAGTTTAGGGGCTTTAAGGATTTTGTAGGGTGTGAAATTAGGATTTGAAGAGAGAAATATTTGAGATTATTATTTTATTTTGGTGAAATTTAGTGTTTTGTTCGGTTAGTTTTGAGTAGGAAAAGGTTTTAAACAATTTAGTTAATTTACATTGCGAAGGTCTCAAGTAGAAAATGAGAAATTAAGGATTTTAGGTAGAAAACATAAATGGAAGGACTTAACTAGACAAAAAAATTTAAAGGGACCAAAATCCAAAGTAAAGGAAATAAAAGTGGAACTAAGTTTTTTTTTTTCTTTCTCAAGCACAAATACATGTTTGAAAATATTAGTGATTTTGTATTTTGATTTTATCTTTCTGTTCCAATCTCTTTTTGTGATTGCAGAAACATTTGAGTTGGATATTAGCATCACAAAGAAGCTTCTTGAAGGAGAGCGAGGCAAAATAATCCGTGAGAGAGACATAATTGTACATGGCCTTTCCTTTCCTTGCCTTTGTTTAGAGTTACTCCCTGTTTTCCTATATAATATTCTCGTTTTGAAAAAGAATTGGTTTCATTTTTTTTTTCATTTATATTATTTCCAACTTTATTTTGCATTAAAATTTGGTTGGAGAGGAAACTGAAAAGGGTATAATAATGACTTATTTAAAACTGTCTTGAAAATAATAAATTAAATGTTTTCCTTGAGTGAAAGAATCTTAAAGGAATATTATATAGGAACTGAGGGAATATTTAAAAGAAACGTTGTTTTTGGTATATTAAAATGATGCTGATGATCATATGGTTTGTTCAGATGGTTGGAGAATCTGGTCTATTCACCCCTGAGGACATTGCCTATGTTCAAGAAGCAGGGGTCAGAGCTGTAAGTATTGACAATGTCATATCTTATCAATAAAACACCTAGCAAATTGTAATTGAAATTGAATTTCATTAAAGCATGCGTTCTCATTCTTAAACATGAATTTAAATTCTTTGCGGCGTTTATGGTGTTGTCCTTATGTATTTTGAAGGCTCAGCAGAATGACAGTACAAAAAACTTAGTAAACAATCTGGATTAAACATTTGTTTCTTGTTGATTATATTTAGTAAAATTTTCTACACTTCATTGTGAACCAACATCAACAGGTGTTTTATTACTCACCCCAGCTACAGTAATACCCTTATGGTATCAAACTCATTGTTTCACCATTTTTTTCACAGATATTGGTTGGAGAATCCATTGTGAAACAAAGTGATCCTGGCAAGGGAATCAGCAATCTCTTTGGCAAAGATATATCTATCTGAGTTGAAGTGAAACTATCTTCAGATATAGGCATTTGAGATGACTGATTATGATAAAGTTCTTGATTTGATGCCTTTATGTACCAAATTATCACAATTTTATCATCGGGAAGCATGTACCAAAAGAAACTTTGAATGTTAAATTATAGTTTCCTCCTAAATAATATATATCATTAAGGCAATAGTTTGGCGACAGTTTGTGTCATTAACTTTATTTTTCAGTCAGTTTTCCCTAAACAAATTCAAGTAATCATACTTAAATTTGTATGATATAAACGACAAAGTAGTGTGATAACGTCGTTATCACTGTTAGATAGTATGAAATTATTTCTTATAAAATTTATGAGTTCACACATAATAAAGCTCAAGAAACGGTAAAAAGAACAACAAAGTTTCTTATCGTACATACTGATCAGAATGATAAAAAGATACATAAAATGGTGACAGTACTCTTATTTATTTAAGTACTAACAACTATCAACAAGTAACTAATTCATAACAAATTTTCTGCACACCCAAGTGGAAGTGATGAACACTACTTTTGTACGTAATTTTGTGTACAAAAATTTAGCCAAAGAGGCACTTTTGACTGTAGAAAAAGTAGTCTTGGAAGTTTTTCATGATTGTACATTCACCTTGTTAGTATAACCAAGTGAGTAAAATTTAGTTAAACATCATAGGTGAAAGAAACAAAAAGAGGTAAAAGAAAAATTAGTTAAATCAACTTATCCCACCTGTGATACTCTACACAATTGCCCATTTACAAATGCTTTACATGAAATCTTTCGAAATTGGTGTTATTGAATATATAAACAAAAACTTTTTTCTGTGGCAATTATGCTTTATGATTTACATATATCCAAAATCTAATAAATCACAGAACATTTGTTTTCAACAATTAAAATGAAGCAAAATCTGGAAAATGGAGTAGTAAAATCATGCATCTAAGTAATCATTGTTATAGTCTGTTATAGATGCGTTTGAGTTATTCACCTAACATTTGATGAACGGTATTCCATATTTGATACTTATCTTCCACTACTAATTAACTGCGTATTGGTCAATCGACATCTCAGTCTGTCATTATCATCAACGATTCAATCTTAACAATAAACATAAGTAAAATCCACTAGCCCTGTTAAAACTGAGCAAGTTGTATAAAGTAAGACAATCACACAACAAAAACATAGTTTACAAAATCAAACAACAACAACAACAAATATAGCCTTATGCCGCTAAGTGAGGACTTTACAAAGTTATACAAAAGAGTCACAAATTCTATGACTTATAAAAAGCAGACGTAACATATGAATAAAGAAAGAATGGCAAAATACTGATGCGATTTGTGGATATTGATCCATGCATAGGCCTCAGGATTCATGTCTTCTTCTTACTTCGCTTTCCCAAGGGGAGTGATATTTGGATGAAACTGAACTTTTTCCTAGATGCTATGAACTGCTTTTGCTTTTGATTACTCTTCACATCTTTCTCGGGTATTGTCGGCAGAGTTTGATCCTCCTTCAATGCTCGAAGCATTTGACTCAAGGCTACTGTCTGTCCAGAATGCTCTTGCATATCCTTTGTTGTAGTACAATCTTCAAGAACTGGCTTTTTGCTAAGTACATCTCTCATTGAAACTGAAGACCTTAAGGCATGCTTCGGATCATTGTTAGTTGTAATTGATCGGATTACATCTGGTAGAGGAGAATCTTGACAAATTCCAGCTTGATTGAACATGCTGCTCTTAGTCAATGTCTGCCCTTTTAGATCATTCTCAGGAATCCATCTCCGAAGAGCCTCTTCAGCAGCAAGCTGCTTTATGTTTGCACTTTCAACACTATTCAATACCTCAGTCAAGACTTGTTTGCTGCGTAGAACTTCCTCTGTTGCTTCCTCAAACTTTTTCAAAATACCCAGTTTAGAAATGCCTATTTTGTCAATTTGGAACTCGGAATCTGTTTCCTTCTCCAAGGTTGACTCTTGAGGAAACTGAACTACGGGATTTAGAGGAGAGCACTCCCCTAAGGCAAAAGTCACTTTCTGATGTTCTGGAAAAGAAAATTCAGATGATATCTCATGGCAACAAAGAGCCTCAATTTCAGCAAGAGCAACGGCTTCTGCCGCCATTGCAGCTTCTTCCATCTTTTTAGCTGCAAACCACCTCATCTCAGCAGTCTTAATACTAAATCCATTCTCACCAAACTCAGGCAAGGGCCTTAAAACTTCAGAGCTTCTTGTTTCATTCATTCGATTGCACTGTCCAGTATCAAATCCAAAGCTCCTCCCACCATTAAGGGGATGGTGACACGTGCAACCTGTTCCTACAGTAGCTTCAGGAGGATTAAACCCTGCTTCTGTTTTGGTTACTTCTTGAGTAGAGACAGCTGCAAACTTCGATGCCAGCTTCTCTCGTGCCCTCTCAACAAAAAGCCTTTCCTTCTTCATTTTCTTATTTAAATCTTCAACAGAGGATTGTATCACTACAAGATCATTAATAGTTTTACCAAGACTTACTTTAGCTTGTCTTAACTCCACTAAGAACAGATCAGGTAAAGGTGCACACTGACTCGAACTTTGCAATGTCTGCTCTTCATTGTTGATACCATTCTCACAATTTCTAGTAGCAGCTCCAGCTTGTTCACATGAATTCTCACCTCGAGTTGCTAAACAATTCAATGCTTCTGATTGTAGCTGCAGCTTCAATTCCTCCAAAATTGCTTTGGTAGCTCCCAGTTCTTCAAGCACATCAAGTGTTTCGAGTTCTTTCACTATCAAATCCTTTTCTAACTTTGCTGCTTCTTCCTCCACTCTCTTTATGTCAAAGTCTTCAACACTGTTCTGTTAACGACAAACTTCATCATCAGAGAGTAAATCACCACAGGAATAATTCTAATTCAAGAACTGCCCTATACTAGAACATAATGCCACCAATAATTATAGTAAATGGTAAATAAAGAATAACACCATAAAGCAGAACGTAGGCCAGCACCGGCAACATTTTCAACATGCACCAACAAAAATGAAAACTGATAGCGAAACACGTTCATTATTCAAAATAAAATCCAAAACAGAAACAAAAAATTTACACGAGCCTCTCCAAATTTGTAAAAGCGTGTCCAAGGCCCGGTTCCTTCAAAACGGGTCACCGCTTCCTTGACAGACGCAAACGGCGGCGAAGTATCAATTTCAGCTCTCAAACCAAACCTTATAATCCCCGGGTTCTGACCTGACCCGGGTACAACACCAGGCTCGGGTTTCACCCTCGAAGTTGCCGGGAAGCCGGCTGCGGCAAGTTTCCGAGTGTCGGTCATTGGCACAAAGCTCAAAGCAAACGCGGGTTTCAGAGAAGCATCGATAACTAAAGCCACATAAAGGTTCGAGCTTTGAGCTTTTTTGGTTACCCATTTGTGTGATTTATTGCAATACCGAGGATGAAGGAGGAAGGGTGCGTGATGATGGTGTCGCGGGGCCGAGTAACGAACCGGGTCGAAAAGGGATGTCGGGTCCACACTACTAGAAGAGTAACGGGGAAAGCGGAAAGGGAAAAGGAGACCGGTAGCGGAAAGCGCTTCTATTGTGCTTTTCGCGGTGGGAGATAGTTTGGGGATGGTGACGTGGATTTACGGTGTGGGCTTGGTGTTATTGGTTGGTAGAGGTAAATATCAAGGGCTGTGATTAATTGTGGTGAAGTGTGGCCAATGAAGAAGAGCCACGTTATGGATTTAGGTGAGGGTGAGAATGTTGTGTCGGTGAGCTTTGCCTTGATTTGGAGCGAGATTAGCGGTCAGGGAAAAAAGTGAACTAGATGCCTTAAAAATGCAAAACGCGGTTAATTAATTTCAAGTCTAAAAAGCAGAAAAATTGTAAAATATCTACAAATTGAAAAATGTGAATTTGATCTTACAATTAAATTAGATACGTTAAAGTTACCATTTATTTCTGTGGATATATTCTTTTTAGGTGGTAGCTGATACTGTACACACTCACTTCAACTCGATTGATAATTGATGTTCTTTTACTGTTTTTAAGATCTGATAAAATCATAATATCGATAATTTTCCTTTTAATTATTTATTTTTATTTTTATGTCTAAAAATACTTTTAAATTTTCACTTAATTTTTTACATTATATTTATATATAAATTATTAACAAAAACATCACAATTTCACATTTTTTCTGCATTTTATATGTTTTATATTTATTTTTAGTTTTGCAATATTTAGATTTAATTTCTTTTTGTGTTATTATTTGTTTTTCTTTTGTCTTTCAATTAATAAATGGGTTAATGCGAGCCTTAATTTTTCAAATTTATTGTAATTTTATATCTTCACTCTAAATTGACTTTGCAATGTCATGATTACTTCAATACCACTAGAAAAAGTGATTGCCTCAAATTATTAACCAATTCTAATTAAAATAATTCTTTGAAGTTAATTTGGACATAAAGGAACAACTTGGATCAGAGACAAAATTAAATCATTTATTAATACTAGGAAACAAATTTCAATAGTGTATGTATATTTAAATATCATAAAAACTTAAAAAATTTGACTATAAAAACTAAATATAAGTTGATGTGCTTATTTGTATATAAAAATTGATTCAAAATTTTACAATAATGGTATTATTACAGTTTGATCGACGGACGGACGATCGTCCTATTCAGGTCTTCTCCTAATATCGATCGTTTGCGTCTCTTTAAAAGTTCTCTTCAAATCGATATGTGTTTGACCTACAGAAAACACTCTAACCCTGAAGTCAGATATGCTTCACAAAAAAAAGTCTTAACAAATTGAATTATGTTCAATAGAATTTATAATAATCAAACCTATTAATTAATTATTATTGACCGTTAACATACGTGTTAATCATCCATTAATGATTATTATCACATTAATTAGCTTTTAACTACTTTTAATAGTTTTCTGTAGGGAACGACCATGCCCCATCAGAAATTAGTTGGCATAAACGTATACATAGTACAAGTACTATCTTAACTTTAATCATTGGTATATATTTGTAATTAATTACACACAATATACAACTCTATCATATAATATAACTCTTTTAAATTTTAACAACCAAATATATTAATTTCAAAAATTTTATGGTAAATAAAAACAATATTGAGATGAAAGTGTGAAAAACTAAAGTGAAAATTTCTAACAAAAAAATATAAGAAATGGGAAAATAATTATATATTTACTAATAATATGGCTTACTTAA
This sequence comes from Vigna umbellata, assembly GCF_018835915.1. Next base: position 41,069 of record NW_025901617.1, on the reverse strand, counting down.
AAATTTAAAAGTAATTTTAAATATCAAAATAGTATTAAAAAGTTAAGCTAAATACTAAGATAATAATAATATGCTTAATTAAGTATGAAGTCGGTTGTAAAATTTTAATTTTAATTAAGTCTTCATTAAATATATTTAGTATATTAAGTATTTAAATTTTGTATAATTTTTAATTAAGTTTTGTCGTTTAATTATTTTTAGTTAAGTGTTATGTAATTGTTATTTTGTCTATATCATATTTATTTATTTTTACATATTAAGAAATTATATATTTTATTGTTAATACATAACGATATTGTCTTAGTGTAAAATAATAAAATTTTTATTATTTTAATTTAAAACATGCCAGATAGTAAAATTATTAAATTTTTTGTCCGCATTATCTACCACAATAAAAAAAATTGTTATTGTAACCACCGTTGATATAAAAGACAATATTAGTACCTTGTAAATCAAACATTTTTTAATATAAAATCTTAAAATAACTTATTATTTTACATTAATAATAATATCCTTTAATATTAATATTAAACTTCACATCTTTTAACATAGGAAGACAAGTAAGTAAAATATAAGATAAAATAATAATCAGATTGAGTGAACGAAAGAATTAAATGATAAAAAACTAATTAAAGAATATAAAATTTTTGAGTACATAATAAACAAAAAATTAGTATAAACTTACTTAAAAATGTTAACCTTTTATAAAAAAGGTGGTGTGTCTTTGGTGAAGTTTGTGGTGAAGTCCCTTGTGGAGTTTGTGGTTAAATCACTATAGTGAAATCTATTGTGGTATTGTCTGCTGTTCAATCACAGATTTAGTCAATAATGATTAATCATGATATATGTTATGAATTAATATTATCTTGTTAAAAATTTAGATGTTTTTACTATTAGTGTGTTAGTGAAGTCTGATTCATTGGTTAGCATGTTTTATTTGGAGAATGTCGTTCTCATAAATAGTTTACAAGGTTTATAATATCTAGATTCATCTTAGTGAGTTTGAAACAATTTTTAATTCTTTGACATGCAAGAAAGTTCATTTTTTGGATGAATTGAAATTAGCTTTGAAAAGATATGATATGTTTGATGGGAGAGAAGATTCTAATACGAAGAAGAAGATGATGTTAGTCCACTCAAATTAAAAAAAAAACTTGGTAGTGATAAACCAAAGAAAATTAATATTAAATTTTCCTAACCAAAAACTTATAAAAATTGTTAAAGACTTTTTTTAGAAAGTGAGAGAGTTACCTAATAATAAATATGCTAAGAAATTTTTTATTTAGTTTTTTTTTTTGCATAATAAAATTTTCTTGTTTATATATATGTGATATAATTTTATTATGAATTTGGCATGGTTCTTATACTTTTACTTTTTTAATAAAATTTTCATGACAATAATGTCTAACATAAAACTTTATTTGAAAATTTTAATTAATTCAAAATAATATAATATATAATATAATGTACGATTTTAAAGTATAAAAGAAACCCATTTTAATCTAAACTAAAATTGTCTATATATATTAAAAAAAATTGTAATACAGTTTTGTTTATATTTTTCATTGTAGTGAAAAATTAGGAGGTATTCATGGACCTTTGGGTATTTTTGTCATATGAGAGAGTATTTTTTTAACTGGATATACAATAGTCAATGAAACACATTTTTATATCAAATAGCAACTCTTAACCATTAGTTATTTCTCATTTTTGCCTCGTCCCACTATCATTCATTTCTATTATTGATAATTAATAACGAAAAAGACAATTGATTCAGCTTTATGGATCTAATATAAATTTTACAATTATTTATCTAACCTAATTCATCCGGTTCATTTATCAAGTCTAAAGCGACTACTTTATTTTTCATAATATACATTCATATAATTTTAAAAAAATATATCTTGTCGAATGACTTTGGTAGATTTCAATTTAACATGTGTTTTAGACTCCACTTAATTATGTTATTACGTTCAATGAATAAATTTTATTTATTTATTTTATCTTGTTCTTTATTAGAACTAGGATTGTTATAGTGTTTTTGTCACTATCATCTTCACCATCTCAAGTTGTTTCTATAACAACATTTTTAGATACACCACATTAAGAGTAAATTAATTATTAACTATTACAAGCAACTATTAAATTAACTTTTAAATAGACTTGTGACATTAACAATTCACTGAAAAGAGTATTAAGATAAAATAGGGAATTGTGTCGAATATAGTTTTATTATATATATTATGTAGAAAGTAAAAGATTAAGAAAGTGTGGGGCAATGGTTTTAATGTGCTATATCCTTCCACAGGGACCTGCCTAATCCCTGCATGTTCTGTGTTGCCATGTCTAATTCAGACCACCATTCCTCATAAGTGTTCAAATCAAAGCAACTTTTCGTATCATAATTAATTTGTTTTTTTTTCTCTGTCCCCACAACAGAGAAATGGCAGTAACAAAAGTGACTTCTTCTGATATGTAGAAAGCAAAAACATGTTTAAGAGTAAATATTCCGGATCGCAACATGCAGTAAATTAACCTTTCAGATTCAGTGATCAACACATTAAATCCTAATACATGTACATAGTTAATGCATGTTGTCGTGTAAATGTTAATATTATTTCGCCATTCAATGTTTCTGACCCACACAAGAAGAAATTCCTTCATCACGATCTTTTTCCAGCACAGGACCAGTGCATGGTCCTGCATGCTGCTGTTAATTAATTCACCTAAAGTGATAATAATGGTAGTTTCTCTTTTGCAGTAATGGGAAAGTTTTGATATGAGTCTCCTTCTTTTTCATCTTTATCAAATATTTTACCTAATATGATATTTAGGGTATCACGATATCTTATGATTAATATTATTAGATCCCGTTTAAAAGGTGATAAGAGTGGAAATAATGGAATTTGTTGATAGCAAAACGTGTTGGAAAGCAGTTAACCGTATGAAGATGAAGTGACTTTTCTGATAACACAGCTCATCCCATATGTGACATTTCATGGCTAATAAATAATAGTAATACCATTCACACTTTTAAGTACTGTGTGATGCGTCTCTATCCAAGATGCCCGAGTAGGTCAACCTATTCATGAACTTCTTCCTGCTATTTAATGAGGCTGAATTCTTCACCATCCAATATCCAAGCTTGGGTACAAAACAAACTTTGCTTGGAGAAGGCCATGGCGCAAATTGCAGCCATCTCAACCACCTAACACGTAGTAGAAACACCTTTAATTACATCAACTTTTTTCATTCATTTTTACATCACCTTTAATCACCTACCATGCATTGATTAATATCAGTGCCTTCGTATCATTGGATTTTCTTTACTTCAATCATATATAGCATTACATGCTTTTAGTATCTTTATAAGCTAACATCTCACACCTGAAATCACTTGTGTTTTTTTTTTAAAAAAATTCCTAATGAAATATAATTAATTTAAAACCTTGTGAGAATGACAATTTAGGTAGATAGACATGAAGTTTGTTTAGGAACAATTACACAGTAGAGTAATACGTAGAATATCTACCAATTCTTGCTTTCTGATTTCAATGAGCATGTTTTCATTTAGAAAAATAATGCGCTAACCGATATTTATTAACAATATTTTGATACAACATGTAAAAAAATATTGAAAATATAGAATCTATATATAAATCTAAATTTTACTTTGGATAGAAATGAGAAAGTAAAATATTATATAAAAGTAAAGACTTATTAATCCATATATCTTAAGATTTTGCATAGAGTGTGGTGTCAATTTCTATGATTCAACACAAAAATAGCTTTTAACGTATGTTATTTTAAGTTTTTGATGTCTTTTAAATGTTTGACGTCATAGTGGGAGACGCTAAATTGACACCGCCGTGAAGGTGAGAAAATAGACAAGTGCGGCTGTGAGGGTGAGGAGAAAAACGCCCACAATAAGGTTCGAAAATCGCCACCGCAGTTGTCCCATAATGCGTCCAAGAACTGCACCAAAAGTCAATGAAAACGAATTTTAATCGATGAAAATGAAAGATAATGGTTCCAAACGTAATATAATCGGTTCAAAATGATTTTAAATGGTGCAAAGTGGAAGAAAACTTACCTGAACGTTAAATGTGAACGAGAGAATGCAGAGGAAGAAGATGAACATAGCAAGAGAGAAAATGCGTAACTAGCAAACACGAACGAAACAAAAACTCAAACGCAAAAGAAAGTGAGGCTCATATTCTGAGTTTTTGGGGTTCAAAAGGGCATTTGACGTCGGCAACCCTCTAGATCCGACGTCTAATTGTTAAAAAAATCCATTTTTGCGTTATTTTTGGGATATTTTCACAGCTTATTGACGTCTAGGGAAGGGGATCCGACGTCTAATATGTATTAGACGTCGACCCCTTCTATGTTCGACATCTAATGTTTGCAAAGGTGACCTTTCAATTCTTATTTTGCAGCTGGCAGAGGATTTGACGTCTGATTTGGAGGGCACTAACGTTTATTTTTGGACCTTTTTTACATCTGATCTAGGAGGCCCGACGTTTAAAGAAGGATTTGATGTCTGATTTGGGGGCGTCGACGTCTATGTCGTAAAAAAAATTAAATATTGACACTTAAAATGAGATATTTTCAAACCTTTTTAACATCTAATTTAGGGGGTTGACATCTAAAAAAAGATTTGACGTCTGATTTGGGGGACCGACGTCTATGTCGTAAAAAAAATTAATATTACCGCTTAAAATGAGATATTTTCGAACTTTTTTGATGTCTGATTGGAGGAAGCCGACGTCTGACACAGGGGAACCGACTTTTATAAAAACGTTTTATTTACAAGAATGTTATAGGTATTTTTTTTATGTTGGATTTTGGGTGATCGAAGGTTATGCGCCTGAAGTTAAAAGTCATTTTTGGACTAGGATGAACCTTTTTTTCTATAGATCCACTATAGGGCCAGGTTTACTATCTTTTTGCTTTCATTTATTACAGTGCTAACGCGTAACCAAATGCCCTTTCCTCTCAACGGTTTCACCTCACCAATGATTTATAAAGGAACAACCACACACTGTTTCGTCAGTCTTTAGTCAATGATCGAGATTCTTCCATAAATAATTTTGCAGCTACCTCTAATAACCCATTCAATTACACAGTTTAATCATCAACAATCCATATCAGACATTAAATTTGGCCACAACCAAATTGGTGCGCTCCAAAAATACCTCCCATCAAATTCATCACACCCGGGCCCTCCTTGATTAACTCCATGCTTAAATTAATTCCCAATCAAGAAACCCAATTCCTGAGTAATGTACAAGAACATGCTCTCTTTAATGATATTTATAAGTCTTAAGTTTTTGGAGTATGATAAAGTACTGGTAGCCATAAAGCAGTGCTAAGGGTCTAGAAGGCAAATATAAGGGAGGAGTAGCAGCAGCAGCATAGTTGAGGTAAGAAAATCTTAGAGTTGAATCCAAAATGGTGAATGATGGTGTATCGATTGAGAAGTCCTTCAGAATAAAGGAGGATGATAGGTTCTTCTCAAGGCTATTGTCGAAGGAAACCTCCAAGGCTAACTCTTCTTCAAGGGTCTTCTATTATGGAGAAACATCAATCGCAGTTCCTTTCACATGGGAGGCACAACCTGGTACCCCAAAACATCCTTCTTCTCAGACTTCTCTACCTCCTCTCACACCCCCTCCTTCGTATTACTCCAATTCCAAAACCAGCAACAAGAGAACAACCAAGACCAACATATTTTCATGCATTTTCCCAAGGTTTATCAAACCTTCAAGAAAGCACCAGGGCTCACCATCATCATCTCGCTCATCCTCCTCTTCCTCATCGTCTTCATGGTCATTGGTATACCCATCCGATCAAGGAACCCTCTCCTTCTCACGCTCAACTACTACTGTTCGCACTTTTCTCAAACATAAAGCTTCCAACAGATTCAGAGGCTGCTATTCTTTCGGAAACATAAGGAACGCAGCCTAGTCTGTCAAGGTAAAATCGTTACAACAACATCGTTTTCTGCTGTGTATCAGAAAAATGTAGATGTTTGGTTGGTCATCATCGTGTGAGTTTCGAATGTGTGGACAAAATAATTTCCTATCTCATTATTTTAGTTGAGATTGTATATGCCTGAGTGCAGTTAAATGTTCTTATTAGTTAATTATAGTAAATTGTCACCCATTTAAATGTGCGCTTAGATATGCTAACTCGTTAATGAAACCATAACCTAATCAAAATGATTATTAGAAATTCATGTGTTTTCAAAATCAATTTTCAAAGTTGCAGACAGCTTTGTTCTTCTGAAGGATTGTTTGATGAAATAATTGTTTTTTTTGGATGTTCGGAAAATATATTCCTGGTGATTCAATAAAGTTGATTAAATGTATTTTTTTGTCATATTCTTACAAATATTTGTATAAGATTTGTAATGATAAAATAGTAATTTGTGTTTTTTTATGCTGTACAATTTTTTTTTTTAATTTAGAACATTTATATTTCCATCTGTTTATGGGAATAATTTCGTGAAAAAATCACTAATTTTTAAAATCATGATTTTTCTCAAATAAGCCTTTGTCAGATTAGTAAAATCTAATAAAGCACAACATGGCAAGAAAAATTAATTTTCGCTTTAAATGAATTTACATTCAAATTGTATAAAATGTTTTTAGAATTTAGTTATATGCTTGTTGTGTTTGGTGAAATAAGATTTGAACCCAGATAGAAAAAAGCGTTGTTGTTTTTGGGTCAAATAAGAACTGGATCTAAACATAAAAGCCCTAAGGCCCAGGCCTAGATATGAAAAATCTAAAAATACTGTATTCGTTCAGTAAATAAATACATTTACGAAAAGTTAATTTTAATTTTATTTATTTATTTTCGGTCAACACTAATTCTATTTTTTATGTTTTTAAATTGATAATTTTATTCCTAATAATTTTGTAGTAGATGAATTTCATTTCTCATCCTAATATTCAGACTTGCATAAAGAGAGACAAAGTTCACTAATTATATAAAAAAATGAGAACTAAAATTACTCTATATATATATATAGGGGTTTGCTAACGCGCGTACGCCTGTTTTTCAGTTGGTACATTTTAGCAATGTGTACCGGGTTTTAGTAGACAAAAATACCCTTATATATCATGGATTCTAAGTTTTAAGGTTAAGGGTATTTTAATAATTTTCATTCTCAAAACTTAAAAAAAAAAAAAAAGAAACCCCCAAACCCTTACTCACCTCTCTCATTCATCTAAATCCTTTCTCTTTCATCTCTCTCACTCCAACATTTTCTCTGTCATCCCTACTGTAGCCCCAATTGAAAAAATCAGAAACACTTGCCTTTAAACAATTTGTCTTTGTAAAGAGTTGAGTCATTGACATATTCACCTTCAGGCAAAGGTTCATTCAAGATCTCTTCAATCTCACCATCTTCACTAATTTCTCTAATTTCATCATTTGCATATGTTGAATCATCATCTCTAAAAAAACCCTCCAGGCCAATTACCAATTCTTTCGGATGTCATTATGCTTGTGAATATTAGATAAAATTATATACGACAAAAATTATAAAATGAAAACTCATTATAAAGTCATTTTTTGTAAGAAATTGTTTAACAACAAGTGTTTCTGATTTTTTCCAGGCCAATTACCAATTCCTCTGATGTCATTATGTTTGTGAAAATTAGATAAAATTAGATAAGACAAAAATTATAAAATAAAAACTCATTATAAAATCATTTTTTGTAATAAATTGTTTAACAACAAGTATTTCTGATTTTTTCCAGGTCAATTACGAATTCCTTTATGTTTGTGAAAATTGGATAAAATTAGATGAGACAAAAATTATAAGATCAAAACTCATTATAAAATCATTTTTTTTGTAAGATTGTTTAACGGCAAGTGTTTCTGATTTTTTCAATTGGGGCTACAGTAGGGTGTTTCTCATTTTTTTCAATTGGGACTACAGTAGGGATGACAGAGAAAAGATTGGAGTGAGAAAGATGAAAGAGAAAGGGTTGATAGGAATGAGAGAGGTGAATAAGGGTTTGGGGGGTTTCTTTTTTTTTTTTTTTAGTTTTGAGAATGAAAATTATTAAAATACCCTTAACCTTAAAACTTAGAATCCATGGTATATAAGGATATTTTTGTCTACTAAAACCCGGTACACATTGCTAAAATGTACCAACTGAAAAACAGGCGTACGCGCGTTAGCAAACCCCATATATAATATAATATTATATATATATTTATATTATATTATCTCCTTTCAAATTCCTTTTGTGATTATTATACATTCAAAGTTTTCTTTATCTAGTTTTTTTGAGATTTAACAACATATTTTTACTCCTAATAAAATATAATTATTCGTCAACTAACTTTTAAATTTTATCTTAGCCGAGACTGTGATGCTACTCATCCCCTTTATTATGCTGAAGTTAGATATAGTTATTTAGTCATCAATTCTAAATTTCTTTTTCAATTAACTTTTAAGCTTTTATTTGACGCAAAAAGATATTAGACTACTATACATTCAACGTAGTATTATAATTACCAAATACATCATATGAAAAACAAATATAACTCCAAAAATAATTATATATAAATTTTGCACATATATTTGTTACTCTCCACATTTTTTTTATACTCTAAAATTTGTATGACAACTAAGTACATTAACTCTTAACTTAAAAAAATCATGCAAAAAATATATATTATGGAAAGCTTTACCAACATGCAAAGCTTGATTTAAACAAAGAAAAAAGTTGACTAAGTGATACAATGATAAGACGAGAATATATTAATCTAAAATTTTTAGAGATAATTTATAGAATAAATTAAAAACTTAAAATACTTTTGTTGCATTAAATAATGACATAGTACAATCATGACATTTTAGACATGTTATTCCTTCATTGTCATAAATTAATTCTTTTTGTCGTTGTTTTAATAAATTACTGAATTAATATAATTAAGAGCTAATTTATAAGAAAATTGAATTCATAAAAAAATGAAATACAAAGATCTATTAAACAAAGGGACATAGAAACAGAGTACATAACTTTTCATAGGTGGATGGGTTCAACGTATTTAAATGTTTACGTTAAATCAGTTCACTATAGGTTTAAATTGGACCAGGTTAAAAATTAATTCGTTTATAATAAATAAAAAAAATTAAATTTAACTCACTTACAAACTAATTGATTTTGGTGGATAGAAGCTATCCATCAACTTATCTAAAAAAGTGAAAAGATCACATAATTATAAAAATAATTAAAATTAAAATGTTAATTCTTTAATTACTCGTGTATTATATAAAAACTTGAAATTAGTGAGAATTTTATAATTTTTTAATTTATCATGAAATTTTGTATTGTATGTAATCTTTAGTTACTTATTAAAATTTAAAAATTATATATACATATATATTAAAATAAATATTTTAAATTTGATGGACTAACCTGTTAACTCAATGGATTAAATCTAAAAAGCATTTAAGATATTTTACGTTAAGACAAAGTTTAAATTGATTAATTTATAAGATAGATTATAGCAAAGATCCATTGGTCAGAACGGACCAAGTCTTTCTGTTTATTTCTAAAAAAAATATTACTTATATCACATCTCACTTGCATAAATGTCAATAAAATTTGTAAGGGTTTATTTTATTTTTTCGATTTTTAACTTCAAAGAACTCAGGTTTCTTTTATTATGTTAACATTAAAGGATTTCCATTATTTTTCAGATTTTTGTGATTTTTTTCTCCAGATATTAAGAGTAATTAAGTTTCAGAATTTTACAAAATTAATCATTTAAATAAAATGTAATTTAAAATCAGAAATTAAATAAATAGGGGAAAAGACAAGACAAAAAATTGGCATCCGAGACAACACAGGGTGTCCATAACATGAAGGCAATGGTGGCTGGGTCTGCCCTACATGTGCAGGAAAAACAAACATCTTATAATAATATCTGATTCATTATTCCAAATAAATAAGCAAAAGAAAATAATAAATATGTTTCTCTTTGTCTTATCCCATGATCATAGCTATTAGTGGACCATTGATTAAGTTGCATTGACTGTTTAATTATGAAAAGGACTGTTGCATAAGGCCTTTTTAATTTCTTATCCAAAAGCCATTTCATGAAAGTGTATTGCACTATTTCTTTCATTGATTAAAAGTAAATTATATAACATCTCTTCTTATATTAGTTTTTTTTAATAAAAAATCGGTCATTAAAGCAATCTCAAAAAACTTAAATATTTATCTATACTTTAAAAAAAACTATTTAAAATTTTATCTCATCAATTACTTTTTTTTCATTATATATATATATATATATATATAATTGGGTTTGAACTAATTTAGATTAATTTGGATTTAACTTGATATAGTCTTAATCAAACTAAGTCTAATTCGATCTTGATTAAACTATAATCTACTTAGGTCAACTAAATTTAAGTGAATATAGGTTGGTCTTAATTCAAAAAAAATGTAAACCTATTTTGATTTAGTTTGACCCGAACTTAAGCTAATTCGGCTTTATTTAAGTTCAAAGTCTTAAGTTGATTCTGGCTCGACCTAAACCCAAATAGAATAGATTTGACCTAGGCTTGACCAGACTAGAACCAACCCAAATCTAGTTCTATTTGTCTAAACGTGAGTTGGTCCAAGTGGAATGAACTTGAACTCACCTAATTCGACTAAATGTTTATTGTCCCAACTTGGCTCAACTTGAACCTCGAGCACGTGTTAGATCCGAACCAACTTGCTTAGAATCAAGCTAACATTAATCAACCAAAATCTATGTTTACTTGGCTTAAGTTAAGTCCAGACCAAATCTGGCCAAAACTTATGCTTATTTGATTCAAGTTAAGTCTAATTTAACTTAGACCAAGACCTACACATACTTAGCTTGAGTTAGGGTTAGACTAGCTCAATTTGACCCAACTTAAATTAACTACACTTGACCCCAACCTATATTAACTTAGCTTGACCTTACATAAATCTAATTCGATGTTATCTTATTTATGATCTAATTTAACATTTTACAATATTTAAAAATAGTCACATTGAGAAAAAGAATTTGTAAATGTAAAATGAAAATTTTTGAAAAATTTTGACAAAAAGAAATTAATCAAGATCAATTAAATAAAATTATCATTATTGATATTTTTAAATTTTAAATAATTATTTAAACGTTTTTAAATATTTTTTTAATTTGATGTAGTAATTGAATTACTTTATTCAAATAAGAAAAATAAAATTTACAAAATTTGAATAATCTTTTTCAAACAAAACATTTGATAAATAAAACGATTAGAAATAAATTTTTTTATTTCTAATTCAATATATTTGAACGTCTGTAAGATTATGAAAATTTTTATCCAAGTACAAATATAAGTAATACTTTCTAGATAATATTTTCTTAAATATGTAAAGGAGCTTCAGAAGATAATTTTGTCTACCAATATACTCATAGGGTATACTAAGAATAGTATCAGATGGGGAAAACAAAAATTAGGCTTATGGTCATCTTTTTATAGGGTCACTAGGTTTCGAAACGCAAATTAAGTCATTCCAGGCGGACATAGAACTGAAATTTCAAGTTCATCAGCTATAAAATTCGTTGTGAAAATAGTAAAGGTGCTTGTGAGATCAAGGAAATGGCGTGGCCAGTTAATGGGAGAGTTAGTGTCGATGTTTTGTTCTCTCAGTACAATGGTTGTTTTCTCCCATGCCACGGATCAAAGAGCTCGCACAAGATCACAGTGATGCATCTACCTCTTCCTCTTTTTTTGCTTTAACTCAGGAGGAAATGTAAGAGGGAAGAAAGAGTAGCACACAAACCGTTAAGAGAGCTTTTTGACGGATAAGTTTGCAAACCAATGCTCATAGGCTTGTCTCACGGCCAAAACATTCATGCTCAGATCCTTTGCAATATCTGTGCAGTAAGTTTTGAAGTTATCAGCGAAAAGCGTAAGCACCAGCACGTAAAAAACTATGAGACGAAGAAATTTTTCAGGGGGTAGCCTTCTATCTAATTAGAAAACAAGCAAAAATTATTGAAAATTTATGTCGCAGGAGTTGGGGGATTTTTTATGGCCCTTTGCAGTGAACACATCAAAGGAATCGGCTGATTTTGAACTTATCAGATGATTGATGTATGAGAATATGCAGGAAAGCTTCCTCTTTATGACTCATCCTGTAAATATAAACAATAGATCACAGATATTTTAGTTGGAAAAGACAAAAATCAAACCTGGAAGAGTATTTGGATCAAAAGAGAATTTTGTACTGAAATAACAGACATCTCATCAACATTTGTAAAAGAAAATAAAAAGGTAAAAATAAATGAAACTTCTCTCATACGTTAACAAAAACTTGTGTGCCTAAACTATTTAGACTCTTGTCTTCTCAAAAACATTGAAGTGCATAACTTGACTTTGACCTGTGGAAGTTCAATTCCTTTTACCTCCCTATTTCTTCTTCTATAAGTGTTGACAGTTAATCTAAACAAGCCTTAGTATAACCACCTCAGGTCCCTTCTACCACAACAACATTGGGGTAATCATATTCACTAACTGCTTACAAATCCCCCTTCTAGAACGTTTATGAAAAATAAATTCTACAATTATTGATATAACACAAGTCTAAGCATTTTCTCATCATTCTACAATGTAAGCCCATTGTAGAGTATAAACTAGTAAGACTGGGACATTTCTTTCTATAACCCAAACAGGTCTGATTATAAATAACAAAAAACTCTGAAGTTACTATTTTAATGCGGTTGAAATATAATTCAATTTTATTAGTATTTCTTTTTTGTGTAACCAGCTTTATGTTTAGGGTTTTAAGCCAGTGCCTTGTCTTTTTGTAAGCACAACAGTCTAGGTTGAATACAGTATGTATCCAATCCTAAAATTGGTCAAGTAAGCAAAAGGTTTCTATTTGTATCATACCTCAATTTTCCTTAATCCCTCACCAGTTGCGAAAAAAACGTTGAGATAAGCACTAGAAATCCCGCCTTTTTCCTGAGGCAATTTTATAAATGTCTTCAAGTAATTCCATTTCCTGTAAGGATGATTTTGCCAATACATATGCCTCTGAGGGTAGTTGCAGAAGTATCATATGGTGGTTTATGTTGCGAGAAACATGAGATTCTGTACTTTGAAGAGCGCTTTTCTTTACAGAAACATTTTTCATTTTCACATTCATATTCCTTTGAGGAATTAGAGATTCATCTTGGTTTGAGACTTAGCTTCTTTTTAGCCTTGCAAAATGATACATGCCAGAGTGGTTTTTAAAAATACTTGCAAAATAAAGTCAGCTAAATATAGTTGAGTGAAAAAAAATAATATATGACATTCTTAACATATTATATCCCAAAGCTGACAACCATGGACCAATAAGAATAAACAAATGGAAGACACTTAAATGCATGCTTTTTGAGGATGATGTAGTTATGATCGAGGAAGCAAAAGAGGAGGTTAACTCTAAGCTTGAGCTTTGGAGACAAACTTTGAAACCAAACCATTTTTGTTTAGTACGTGCATTGCAATTGTAGGAAGAGTGAGAGGGAACATAAGTTAAGACGGAGATACAAATTAGAGATGGATACTCAAAATGCATATAAGGGTATTTTTTTTTTGCGACTGCAAATACCTTTTAAACGTAAGTTTATCTTATGGGCTAAAGGAGCGTTATCTGATGGCAGATAATGTTGGAAGTAAAAGATAAACCAGAATGAAAAAAAAAAATAGTCAGGTAGCAAAAATGAGTGCTAGGAGCGTCATCCAAACAGGAAAGGCCATGATATAGAATGATTATATACAAACAGATACTATCGAGAAACACCTATCCAGGACATGACAGAAAACAGGTTAAGGCAATTTAGGCATGTTTAGAGGAGACCACTAAGGGCGCCAATGAGGGGCTAGATTGCAGAATTTTCGGCNGTGTAGTCTTTATGTTTTTCTTTCTTTTTTTTTTCTTTTATAAATTTTTCATGTAATAACAATAATATGTAACATAAATTTATTTAAGAGATCACTTTATTCTTCCCCTTCCTAATTTCCTATTCACCAATAAGAAAGAAGGAGAAAGATAATAAGTTCTTAACTAATTTATTCGGCCTAATTGTCGTACTTAATTTGGAACTGTTAAACTAATCAATAAAATAAATTATAATTTGACATTCTTTTGTGCAAGTCAAGGTTTTGTTTAACAGATTAAGACTAATCTTAATAAACATGCTACTTCTTCAAGCAACTTTGTTAAAATAATTTTATCCTTTCTTAATAAATATATACTTTTTTTTAAATATAGAGATTAATTTATTTGAATATAAAGTAGGAACAAAATAATCAATGCTTACTTGAAAACTAAAGTAAAGACCTAAATTTTCCTGCACGTCATCTTTTTATTTTCTCTGTTATCGAACAGAACAAAAAAAATTCAGCTCATTTTTCATTGAACAGAACAAAATCAATGCTTCCATGATTCTGACTCATAATCTGAAGCAGGTATAGAGAGAACTCTAAGTTCAGCATTTATTTCAGAGCAATACATTCAATTCAACGCCCTTAATCTTACACCAAGTTTTATGAGCAGATTGATATAGATATATATGCTCATGTTTCTTTTACCAAGTCAATTCTCACAAAAGTTAAAGTTCTGAGATATCCTGATCTCAGTTCATATTTCATCATTTATAGTTGTAGAGGAAGAGAGTCATAAAAAGCTAAAATGTTTGTAAGAAAACAGACAAAAGAAGCATAAACATAAAAAGGAAAACAAAAACCGAAAATCGGAATGGAGTAATAATTGTGGTAGAAAAAGTCAGGAATGAACTTGTACATCGAAAGCCTTCAACTTCAACATCAGAACTCAGAAGAAAAATTAACAAAATAGGACAATGCAGGTACACTTGGTAGCACACAACATAAAAATGACAGCAGCACATACTTAACAACTTATTACACCTGCATTGTTATCAAATCATAAAATCCAAAAGTTACGGTTCATGAGTATATATCCATATATTTATGTGTGGTGTAGATCTCTTCAGCAATTCAATCAGTTCAACCTTCTGCAGTTCTTCCTTATTTCTCCGGTGGAGCCAGTGAGG
This sequence comes from Vigna umbellata, assembly GCF_018835915.1. The sequence continues at coordinate 25,952 of NW_025901617.1, read as the reverse complement.
GGACTGATGTCTCCCATCTTGATCATAGCGGCGGAGAAATCATCGAAAAAGGAGGCTGGGTTGGTGCTGTAGGTACGCACAGTGGAGTCAGTGGAACCGCCATTAAAGAGTTGTTGATCAGAATGGAGAAGACCCTTCTTCTGAATGAGGTTCTTGAAGTAGTGATTGTCAAAGAAAGTGGGAGTGGCAAGGTCAAGGGGTGCCAAGTTGTTGTCCCCTGATCCTGAGTTTCGAGGGCATGTAGATTGTCTCGTGTGGGCAAAGGAGCTATCTATGTTGGTTTCGTTGTAGATGCGAGCTCTAAAGGTTGTGCACCTTGCTTGTCCAATTGTATGACCCCCTAGAATATGAATGAATTCAGTATTGTTTCCAAGGTAACAAGTTATAAAGTACCGAGGTTACACATATGTTTGAGAAATTAATGTTACAAACAGTTTCTAAAACACCATTTTATAGTCTCGTTTTGTAATGTTTAACATGTGTTAGAATGAGTGTATGTAAAATCTTATAGTACCAGATAGTGCAACCAAGTCCTTGGAGGAAAGTCCGAGAGAGTTGAATCTGGAGATGAGTTGGTTGAGGTTTGAAGTGGGTCGTGGGATGCCATTGTTGGCAGCAGATTGGCTTGCTGTTCTGGAGTCTCTTCTTCCAAGTTTCACGTTCCAAGTTGGGCCACCAAGCTGAGATCAAAGAAAAAGAAAAGCTGACAGTGGAAGAAAAAGAAAAGGCAAAAAAATGAAAATGACAGTAGTTTATTTTCTCCAAATCAAATAATGAAACTTTAAGACACATTTGTCAAGGTTAGTGAATAAGTCTTTTTCAAGGACACTTGACCTTATATGTTATATAAAATAAGGGATATTTTAAACATTTTTATATAGATACTTTCTATAAGATTATAAACATATATGATTAAACTATGATATATGACAGGTTAGAGTAATTGCTTACGATGTGAACAGAATCTCTGGCAGCAATGGCAAGGATATCAGCACAGGAGACAACACCCGGGCACACTTCCTCCACAGCTGATTTGATTTTGTCGATCACTTCAAATCCACGAGCAGAGTTCTTGTTAGGACCTGCGTTCTTCTCTCCGGTGAAGCTTGATGTATCATCAAGTAGAATCGACCCATCACACCCCTGCACCATTTATTATTCATTCAATAATCAGCAAACATATACAGTGTTCCATTATATACATTGCTAGTTTAAAATTGTTGACATAGTCAACCAGTTAGAAATTATTGTCGGTATGATTTTCAAAGTAGTAAATCAAAAGTAAATTTATCCTATACAGTGATTTATATATGAACAACTATTTATAATATCAATAAACATGGGTTACTTTGCAAATTATGTATCAGCAAGTGAAAAATATGCTTGGACATACATTACACTGATCATAATAATTGATATCTGAACTAAGACAGAAAATATACGGGGTTATTACTTCAGTATAGTTTGCTTGTATAAAATGTAACGTAAAAACTAGCCATTAAATATTGCTTTTAAGTAAAACCACCAAACCTAAAAAGATGTAGAAACAAAAGTGTTAAGGAAACAAACTAGAACATGTTAACTTCTAGCAGTGAATAGAATTGCATGCTAAAATAGGCAACCTTTTGCTGATAGAAGAAAAAAAAAAGAGTATTTAGTAACAGATGTTAAAAAATTACATTGACAAAGCAATCGTGGAAGAACAAACGTAGGAGAGAAGCACCCATGCGGGTCTCCTTTGATATGGCTGATTCCACTTCGCATTTCACAGTGTCAAAGAGTTTTGGGCAAGAATGGGAGTAGAAGTTTGTGTAAAGTGTTGCATTGGCAGTTCCAAAAAGAAGGACCAAAAGGGTCAAACCGACGATAAAGCTAGAACAAGAAGAAGCCATTATTCTGAAACCCTAGAAGAGTAAGTAATACTTTGCTCTGTGACTGTGTTTTCCAAGTGCATATGTCACATCTTTTTATAGCCACTGGCAACGTTATAGTTTGTCAATGCGAGGTTAAATCTCAAGGTGCTTTGTCTTTTTGCCGTTACCTAACCTAACACGCAGAACTATAGCTAAGTTGTCAATGCATATGGAGCTTTTACTTGGCTTTTGTATTTTGATTAATCAATTCACAACAACGATGTGAACCTGCTTCGTTTTTCCTTTTATCCAATGACTTCTGCTGCCGGCTTGCCATGATTTGTCAAAGTGTTGGCAAAGTAGTTAGTAACCTTTTTTTAGGCTCTCCTATTATATCATATCATTTCATAGATTATCAAGCAATTCATACAACTCCACATAACTGAAAAGATTCCAGAATGCACCGTTTCATTATAATATAGGAAAAACTCGTTTGAATTATGTGAAGGCTATGAAATTTGTAGTATATACTTATCAGTTTAATCATGTAAATGTACATCATTTCATACTTTATCAACGGTCAAAGAAAGAATATTGAATTAGGTTTATGTATTGATACTACATGGATTAATCTTTGATCATTCTTTGTTAAGGAAAAGTAGAACAATAAAAGTGAGAATGATGATATTTTTTAAAATTAGAGTTTTCATGCACTAAAAACTGCATAATTTGTGAGAAACAAGGTTTTTTTTTTTTCATTTTTGTAGTAATATCTATGAACTTCCTCAGTGGGTATTGAAATTTCATCATACAAATTAAATGAATAACTGCCACAACGATATTTTACTAGCTTAAAAATTTATTCTAAATATATCATTGTTAATCCATAAATAATAGTATCTTTATGTATTATGAAACTTTTGTGTAAATTGGACGGCAACAAGAACAAAATTTTGCTAGAAAAACATCATAATCTATCAGAATTCTTTGTAGTGTCCCTCATGNGCAACTTTGTTAAAATAATTTTATCCTTTCTTAATAAATATATACTTTTTTTTAAATATAGAGATTAATTTATTTGAATATAAAGTAGGAACAAAATAATCAATGCTTACTTGAAAACTAAAGTAAAGACCTAAATTTTCCTGCACGTCATCTTTTTATTTTCTCTGTTATCGAACAGAACAAAAAAAATTCAGCTCATTTTTCATTGAACAGAACAAAATCAATGCTTCCATGATTCTGACTCATAATCTGAAGCAGGTATAGAGAGAACTCTAAGTTCAGCATTTATTTCAGAGCAATACATTCAATTCAACGCCCTTAATCTTACACCAAGTTTTATGAGCAGATTGATATAGATATATATGCTCATGTTTCTTTTACCAAGTCAATTCTCACAAAAGTTAAAGTTCTGAGATATCCTGATCTCAGTTCATATTTCATCATTTATAGTTGTAGATGAAGAGAGTCATAAAAAGCTAAAATGTTTGTAAGAAAACAGACAAAAGAAGCATAAACATAAAAATGAAAACAAAAACCGAAAATCGGAATGGAGTAATAATTGTGGTAGAAAAAGTCAGGAATGAACTTGTACATCGAAAGCCTTCAACTTCAACATCAGAACTCAGAAGAAAAATTAACAAAATAGGACAATGCAGGTACACTTGGTAGCACACAACATAAAAATGACAGCAGCACATACTTAACAACTTATTACACCTGCATTGTTATCAAATCATAAAATCCAAAAGTTACGGTTCATGAGTATATATCCATATATTTATGTGTGGTGTAGATCTCTTCAGCAATTCAATCAGTTCAACCTTCTGCAGTTCTTCCTTATTTCTCCGGTGGAGCCAGTGAGGGGACTGATGTCTCCCATCTTGATCATAGCTGTGGAGAAATCATCGAAAAAGGAGGCTGGGTTGGTGCTGTAGGTACGCACAGTGGAGTCAGTGGAACCGCCATTAAAGAGTTGTTGATCAGAATGGAGAAGACCCTTCTTCTGAATGAGGTTCTTGAAGTAGTGATTGTCAAAGAAAGTGGGAGTGGCAAGGTCAAGGGGTGCCAAGTTGTTGTCCCCTGATCCTGAGTTTCGAGGGCATGTAGATTGTCTCGTGTGGGCAAAGGAGCTATCTATGTTGGTTTCGTTGTAGATGCGAGCTCTAAAGGTTGTGCACCTTGCTTGTCCAATTGTATGACCCCCTAGAATATGAATGAATTCAGTATTGTTTCCAAGGTAACAAGTTATAAAGTACCGAGGTTACACATATGTTTGAGAAATTAATGTTACAAACAGTTTCTAAAACACCATTTTATAGTCTCGTTTTGTAATGTTTAACATGTGTTAGAATGAGTGTATGTAAAATCTTATAGTACCAGATAGTGCAACCAAGTCCTTGGAGGAAAGTCCGAGAGAGTTGAATCTGGAGATGAGTTGGTTGAGGTTTGAAGTGGGTCGTGGGATGCCATTGTTGGCAGCAGATTGGCTTGCTGTTCTGGAGTCTCTTCTTCCAAGTTTCACGTTCCAAGTTGGGCCACCAAGCTGAGATCAAAGAAAAAGAAAAGCTGATAGTGGAAGAAAAAGAAAAGGCAAAAAAATGAAAATGACAGTAGTTTATTTTCTCCAAATCAAATAATGAAACTTTAAGACACATTTGTCAAGGTTAGTGAATAAGTCTTTTTCAAGGACACTTGACCTTATATGTTATATAAAATAAGGGATATTTTAAACATTTTTATATAGATACTTTCTATAAGATTATAAACATATATGATTAAACTATGATATATGACAGGTTAGAGTAATTGCTTACGATGTGAACAGAATCTCTGGCAGCAATGGCAAGGATATCAGCACAGGAGACAACACCCGGGCACACTTCCTCCACAGCTGATTTGATTTTGTCGATCACTTCAAATCCACGAGCAGAGTTCTTGTTAGGACCTGCGTTCTTCTCTCCGGTGAAGCTTGATGTATCATCAAGTAGAATCGACCCATCACACCCCTGCACCATTTATTATTCATTCAATAATCAGCAAACATATACAGTGTTCCATTATATACATTGCTAGTTTAAAATTGTTGACATAGTCAACCAGTTAGAAATTATTGTCGGTATGATTTTCAAAGTAGTAAATCAAAAGTAAATTTATCCTATACAGTGATTTATATATGAACAACTATTTATAATATCAATAAACATGGGTTACTTTGCAAATTATGTATCAGCAAGTAAAAATATATGCTTGGACATACATTACACTGATTATAATAATTGATATCTGAACTAAGACAGAAAATATACGGGGTTATTACTTCAGTATAGTTTGCTTGTATAAAATGTAACGTAAAAACTAGCCATTAAACATTGCTTTTAAGTAAAACCGCCAAACCTAAAAAGATGTAGAAACAAAAGTGTTAAGGAAACAAACTAGAACATGTTAACTTTTAGCAGTGAATAGAATTGCATGCTAAAATAGGCAACCTTTTGCTGATAGAAGAAAAAAAAAGAGTATTTAGTGACAGATGTTAAAAAATTACATTGACAAAGCAATCGTGGAAGAACAAACGTAGGAGAGAAGCACCCATGCGGGTCTCCTTTGATATGGCTGATTCCACTTCGCATTTCACAGTGTCAAAGAGTTTTGGGCAAGAATGGGAGTAGAAGTTTGTGTAAAGTGTTGCATTGGCAGTTCCAAAAAGAAGGACCAAAAGGGTCAAACCGACGATAAAGCTAGAACAAGAAGAAGCCATTATTCTGAAACCCTAGAAGAGTAAGTAATACTTTGCTCTGTGACTGTGTTTTCCAAGTGCATATGTCACATCTTTTTATAGCCACTGGCAACGTTATAGTTTGTCAATGCGAGGTTAAATCTCAAGGTGCTTTGTCTTTTTGCCGTTACCTAACCTAACACGCAGAACTATAGCTAAGTTGTCAATGCATATGGAGCTTTTACTTGGCTTTTGTATTTTGATTAATCAATTCACAACAACGATGTGAACCTGCTTCGTTTTTCCTTTTATCCAATGACTTCTGCTGCCGGCTTGCCATGATTTGTCAAAGTGTTGGCAAAGTAGTTAGTAACCTTTTTTTAGGCTCTCCTATTATATCATATCATTTCATAGATTATCAAGCAATTCATACAACTCCACATAACTGAAAAGATTCCAGAATGCACCGTTTCATTATAATATAGGAAAAACTCGTTTGAATTATGTGAAGGCTATGAAATTTGTAGTATATACTTATCAGTTTAATCATGTAAATGTACATCATTTCATACTTTATCAACGGTCAAAGAAAGAATATTGAATTAGGTTTATGTATTGATACTACATGGATTTATCTTTGATCATTCTTTGTTAAGGAAAAGTAGAACAATANTTATTATAAGTTTGGTGTAGTCTTTATGTTTTTCTTTCTTTTTTTTTTCTTTTATAAATTTTTCATGTAATAACAATAATATGTAACATAAATTTATTTAAGAGATCACTTTATTCTTCCCCTTCCTAATTTCCTATTCACCAATAAGAAAGAAGGAGAAAGATAATAAGTTCTTAACTAATTTATTCGGCCTAATTGTCGTACTTAATTTGGAACTGTTAAACTAATCAATAAAATAAATTATAATTTGACATTCTTTTGTGCAAGTCAAGGTTTTGTTTAACAGATTAAGACTAATCTTAATAAACATGCTACTTCTTCAAGCAACTTTGTTAAAATAATTTTATCCTTTCTTAATAAATATATACTTTTTTTTAAATATAGAGATTAATTTATTTGAATATAAAGTAGGAACAAAATAATCAATGCTTACTTGAAAACTAAAGTAAAGACCTAAATTTTCCTGCACGTCATCTTTTTATTTTCTCTGTTATCGAACAGAACAAAAAAAATTCAGCTCATTTTTCATTGAACAGAACAAAATCAATGCTTCCATGATTCTGACTCATAATCTGAAGCAGGTATAGAGAGAACTCTAAGTTCAGCATTTATTTCAGAGCAATACATTCAATTCAACGCCCTTAATCTTACACCAAGTTTTATGAGCAGATTGATATAGATATATATGCTCATGTTTCTTTTACCAAGTCAATTCTCACAAAAGTTAAAGTTCTGAGATATCCTGATCTCAGTTCATATTTCATCATTTATAGTTGTAGAGGAAGAGAGTCATAAAAAGCTAAAATGTTTGTAAGAAAACAGACAAAAGAAGCATAAACATAAAAAGGAAAACAAAAACCGAAAATCGGAATGGAGTAATAATTGTGGTAGAAAAAGTCAGGAATGAACTTGTACATCGAAAGCCTTCAACTTCAACATCAGAACTCAGAAGAAAAATTAACAAAATAGGACAATGCAGGTACACTTGGTAGCACACAACATAAAAATGACAGCAGCACATACTTAACAACTTATTACACCTGCATTGTTATCAAATCATAAAATCCAAAAGTTACGGTTCATGAGTATATATCCATATATTTATGTGTGGTGTAGATCTCTTCAGCAATTCAATCAGTTCAACCTTCTGCAGTTCTTCCTTATTTCTCCGGTGGAGCCAGTGAGGGGACTGATGTCTCCCATCTTGATCATAGCGGCGGAGAAATCATCGAAAAAGGAGGCTGGGTTGGTGCTGTAGGTACGCACAGTGGAGTCAGTGGAACCGCCATTAAAGAGTTGTTGATCAGAATGGAGAAGACCCTTCTTCTGAATGAGGTTCTTGAAGTAGTGATTGTCAAAGAAAGTGGGAGTGGCAAGGTCAAGGGGTGCCAAGTTGTTGTCCCCTGATCCTGAGTTTCGAGGGCATGTAGATTGTCTCGTGTGGGCAAAGGAGCTATCTATGTTGGTTTCGTTGTAGATGCGAGCTCTAAAGGTTGTGCACCTTGCTTGTCCAATTGTATGACCCCCTAGAATATGAATGAATTCAGTATTGTTTCCAAGGTAACAAGTTATAAAGTACCGAGGTTACACATATGTTTGAGAAATTAATGTTACAAACAGTTTCTAAAACACCATTTTATAGTCTCGTTTTGTAATGTTTAACATGTGTTAGAATGAGTGTATGTAAAATCTTATAGTACCAGATAGTGCAACCAAGTCCTTGGAGGAAAGTCCGAGAGAGTTGAATCTGGAGATGAGTTGGTTGAGGTTTGAAGTGGGTCGTGGGATGCCATTGTTGGCAGCAGATTGGCTTGCTGTTCTGGAGTCTCTTCTTCCAAGTTTCACGTTCCAAGTTGGGCCACCAAGCTGAGATCAAAGAAAAAGAAAAGCTGACAGTGGAAGAAAAAGAAAAGGCAAAAAAATGAAAATGACAGTAGTTTATTTTCTCCAAATCAAATAATGAAACTTTAAGACACATTTGTCAAGGTTAGTGAATAAGTCTTTTTCAAGGACACTTGACCTTATATGTTATATAAAATAAGGGATATTTTAAACATTTTTATATAGATACTTTCTATAAGATTATAAACATATATGATTAAACTATGATATATGACAGGTTAGAGTAATTGCTTACGATGTGAACAGAATCTCTGGCAGCAATGGCAAGGATATCAGCACAGGAGACAACACCCGGGCACACTTCCTCCACAGCTGATTTGATTTTGTCGATCACTTCAAATCCACGAGCAGAGTTCTTGTTAGGACCTGCGTTCTTCTCTCCGGTGAAGCTTGATGTATCATCAAGTAGAATCGACCCATCACACCCCTGCACCATTTATTATTCATTCAATAATCAGCAAACATATACAGTGTTCCATTATATACATTGCTAGTTTAAAATTGTTGACACAGTCAACCAGTTAGAAATTATTGTCGGTATGATTTTCAAAGTAGTAAATCAAAAGTAAATTTACCCTATACAGTGATTTATATATGAACAACTATTTATAATATCAATAAACATGGGTTACTTTGCAAATTATGTATCAGCAAGTAAAAATATATGCTTGGACATACATTACACTGATAATAATAATTGATATCTGAACTAAGACAGAAAATATACGGGGTTATTACTTCAGTATAGTTTGCTTGTATAAAATGTAACGTAAAAACTAGCCATTAAACATTGCTTTTAAGTAAAACCGCCAAACCTAAAAAGATGTAGAAACAAAAGTGTTAAGGAAACAAACTAGAACATGTTAACTTTTAGCAGTGAATAGAATTGCATGCTAAAATAGGCAACCTTTTGCTGATAGAAGAAAAAAAAAGAGTATTTAGTAACAGATGTTAAAAAATTACATTGACAAAGCAATCGTGGAAGAACAAACGTAGGAGAGAAGCACCCATGCGGGTCTCCTTTGATATGGCTGATTCCACTTCGCATTTCACAGTGTCAAAGAGTTTTGGGCAAGAATGGGAGTAGAAGTTTGTGTAAAGTGTTGCATTGGCAGTTCCAAAAAGAAGGACCAAAAGGGTCAAACCGACGATAAAGCTAGAACAAGAAGAAGCCATTATTCTGAAACCCTAGAAGAGTAAGTAATACTTTGCTCTGTGACTGTGTTTTCCAAGTGCATATGTCACATCTTTTTATAGCCACTGGCAACGTTATAGTTTGTCAATGCGAGGTTAAATCTCAAGGTGCTTTGTCTTTTTGCCGTTACCTAACCTAACACGCAGAACTATAGCTAAGTTGTCAATGCATATGGAGCTTTTACTTGGCTTTTGTATTTTGATTAATCAATTCACAACAACGATGTGAACCTGCTTCGTTTTTCCTTTTATCCAATGACTTCTGCTGCCGGCTTGCCATGATTTGTCAAAGTGTTGGCAAAGTAGTTAGTAACCTTTTTTTAGGCTCTCCTATTATATCATATCATTTCATAGATTATCAAGCAATTCATACAACTCCACATAACTGAAAAGATTCCAGAATGCACCGTTTCATTATAATATAGGAAAAACTCGTTTGAATTATGTGAAGGCTATGAAATTTGTAGTATATACTTATCAGTTTAATCATGTAAATGTACATCATTTCATACTTTATCAACGGTCAAAGAAAGAATATTGAATTAGGTTTATGTATTGATACTACATGGATTAATCTTTGATCATTCTTTGTTAAGGAAAAGTAGAACAATAAAAGTGAGAATGATGATATTTTTTAAAATTAGAGTTTTCATGCACTAAAAACTGCATAATTTGTGAGAAACAAGGTTTTTTTTTTTTCATTTTTGTAGTAATATCTATGAACTTCCTCAGTGGGTATTGAAATTTCATCATACAAATTAAATGAATAACTGCCACAACGATATTTTACTAGCTTAAAAATTTATTCTAAATATATCAATGTTAATCCATAAATAATAGTATCTTTATGTATTATGAAACTTTTGTGTAAATTGGACGGCAACAAGAACAAAATTTTGCTAGAAAAACATCATAATCTATCAGAATTCTTTGTAGTGTCCCTCATGCAATTAACATAGCGTCTTCATCACGTTGTTTTTCAGCATTTTTTCCACAAATTTGTGGCCCCTAACTTATCCTTGGAGAGACTAAAAATATTCTTCTGTGAAACATATTATAGATACATTATTGGTGAAGTAATTGTGAAAGGAAATAACTTGAGAAGGATAGATCAATTTAATTGGTGGTAGTAACAATCATTACTTTATCACAAAAGTATATTAAAAAATTGATGGATCGTATCAAACTTCGATTATATATGGCTATGAATATTCTCAAAATTAGATAGACTTTTTGTGGCAATGGTGTATAAACTCTTTACAAAGTAAGAATTGTTTTTCTTTTATTGTGTCGTTGATAGTGTCTTTTTAATTGGTTTTGTTAAAATTAATTTTATAGTGAAATGATTTTTGTGCTTGATTTCTTTTATTACGAAAGGAAGTTTGGATAGGGGACAAGTCTTAGTTTTCTCCAACGAACATTTAGTTTTCATATACATTTTTTTTATGTTTTCTAGAAAAATAGGTGAGAATTTGACTTACATGTTATGGGAGAAGTATTTTAATGATATGAAAGTAGCAAAAAGAATCTTATTAGCGCATGCAACTACACCTATATAAAGTTTGGAAGCATTTTATTGTTAACAACATTTTCTTTGACATGACCCTATTTTATCAAATTAACATTTATATTTTAAGAAAAATCAAAACAATTTTTGGAAACAAAATCATCAGGCTATTTTTGTTTTCTCCTTTTTTGTGTGTTTTTATTTGTTTATCTTCATTTTAATTAATTTAAATGTGATAAGTGATGACTGGATAAAGTATATATATATGATGATGATGATTATGATTGTTATATGACTATGACGTAGTTATTTATAATATGACGGATATCAAGTTGAATTGAAAGATGGACACTTTTATTATAACTTTAAGTAATAAATTGAAATTATATGCATGTGAATATATGAATGAGATAAATTCTGATTGTGTATATGATTTAAAATGTATATGAAGGTTAAAGTTAACTATCAATAATTCAACCGACAAAAGCCTGTAACTTAGTCTATATTTCGTTGAAAGGATGCTATTGCTCATGGTCTAAAGAGAGAGACATTAGACAATAAGAATACATAAACAAATCAAATGCATTTACGTTAACCTTTAGCTGCCCCTAAAGAAAAAAATATACATATTTTGAGGGAGTCTTTGTAAAAGTAGTTCAGAGATGAAAGAAAATGCACAATCAAACAAAAGTATAAGGAGAAATATGATTGGAGTGAGTAAATTTGAATGATTAGGTTATATGACTTGGTCCCATTTTGTTCTTTTGTACCTTTTTTATATCACCATTGGAAATATCCACGTTCCCTCATACGGTGCCTCTTCCAAATTAAATAACCTTTTGTCCTTTGGAAAATTACAAACTTTAGGTTTAAAATTATATTCATTTTGATCATCGTGTTAGGTTATTATTACTTGTGTATTAGAAAGTGATAGAAAATCGACTTATTTTGGATTATTTGAAGTTTCATGGAGAGTAACGAATCTTCCACAGCCTTATTGTAACATTGCTAAAGCTTAACTAATACCATTTACTATAATAAAATTCAACGTTCACAAGTTTGACAAAACTACTATACAGTATTTGTGCCACAAGGCAACAAACTTGGTTTAAATATGAATTAATTAATTAAGGGTTAAATATGTTTTTAGTCCCTAAACTATTGATCGTTTCTGGTTTTCGTTCCTCTTTCAAAGTAAGGTACAATTTGGTCCTCATTCTTTTCGAAACGTTCGTTTTAGTCCTCAGAATTTTGGTTTTAGTCCTCATTTGTTGCTAAATGAGGACTAAAACTAACGTTTCGAAAAGAATGAGGACCAAATTGTACCTTACTTTGAAAGA